>JARVGV010000002.1:18278752-18290050 GCA_031762435.1 Hypsolebias longignatus
TGGCCCCCCCCCCCCCCCCCCCCCCAACCGACAGCCGTGCACCTTAGGGACAGGGAGGGCCCTTGAGCCACACTCTCATCTCACTTCTATTGTTTGCCCAGGTGGGCCTGGACACCCTATCAACCTCCTCCATCCCAGCCCCCACACCAATCCCAAACTCCTTCTCTTTTCACCGTCCTCTCCCTTTTTTGCTTTCCATCCCTTCCTCTTTTTTTTCCTTGTTCCCCTCTGTCTTTATTCCTCAGGGATCTATGGTCCAACTGAAGCTTTCGGCTACACAAAGAAACCCAAATTGGCTTTCATCTGCAGCCTGTTAACAGCTGTGTACATTGTACATCTGTGCTCCCGTTCTGCACAGAAAAAGTAGTTTTTTTTTTTAACCAATGACAAGCTATTAATATAAGTTTTGAGTCATAGCCATAGTCGTAAAATGTTTGCTTCTTTTAAACCACTTTCTTTTCTCGATCAAGTCGTACACAGTGAGGCTGCTCCAGTTCTTTCAAACATGTTCGAATGACAAAAGATAGAATGAGGCTGACAAACTCATAAAAGTTCATTCCTTTCATCCATTCTGTGTCAATAAGGTTGCCAAGCTCTTGACATAACGCATGTAGGTGCTAGAAAAGTCTCCAAGGGCCCAACGTCCCAAACTAATTTGGTGTCACCATGGTGACAAATACAAAGTGAGAAACAAAGATGAGGTTTTTGGGTGTGTTTCGATTCAAAGAGTCTGTGAAGGAAAGTTTTCGAAGAGTTTCTGACTTTGTGTTCAGGTCGAAGAGAAAAACAGCTGAGAAAGCAGCAGTGGCCTCACATTAGCGATCCTATGCCTTGTTCCCTCCTAACCTCTGTGCTTCTTTTTGCAACTTTCCGTCCGTCGTCATCCTTCGTGAGCCTGCAACGTTCTACTTCTTTCTATCCCTCCCTTCCTTTCTTAATTTCCTCTATTCTGACCTTTTGTCCCGCGTGCAGATCTGCCTGGCATTTCAATCATCACATCTTGGAGTCAAAGACGATCTCAAAGCCTCATCCATCACAGCTGGCTGCAAGGGTAGAGCTTTAGTACAAAATATGCCACAGTATATTTTTGTGTGAAGTTTTTGATTGTTTGATTATACGCTGTGCATTAGCAGGATTAAGTACATTCAGAGAACCCTGGAGCTGTGAGATGCATTGAATGTCAAAGATTAAAAAAAATTAAAAGATTTAGGCACTTTATGAACTTGTTTTTAGAATTCCTTCTAGCGTTTTATACCTGCAAATAACATACGAATATTCATCTGTTGTTTTCATGTCATGCATCAACAGGTGGTTAAGGTGAAAGGAGGTCAGACTCTTATCGTGCACTCCTTTGTGTGCGTTTATGTATGCTAACAGGTTTATGTGTCTCAAAGCTATCTGTACCCACGAACATCGCAGGCGCCCATGCTGCTGACGAAGTTGAATCGTTTGTTCTCGAATGCGTCAAAAAAGCATTGTTGTGGTAGGAACAAACTCGACTGACTCCTGAAACTCATTTGCACCTCTTATGGCTCGACGTTCCTCTTTGAATCATAAACACACACTGCAGCTCAAATCAATCATAGCTGCAGCACCTGTTCTGAAATGAAATGCCAGCATCGGTTAAAAAGGTGACCTGTTTGTTTGTCTCTTCTTCTGTCAGTCTGTTTTGTTTGCCTTTTCTTCACAGGGCAGAGGGAAATGCTAGCGAAAGCGTGACTAAGTGCAGTGAATCATAAATGATTTGTGGAGTGTATCGGCGCACGGAAAGACTCAGTGCAGGGCACCAGCGACTTGTCACACTTCTGTTCTGTCTTCTGTTTGTTTTGAGGTTTACAAAAGAATTATCCCGTTTCTAAATCAATTGTTTAGGTCTATACTTGCAAAAAAAAAAAAAAAGTTTATGCCTAAAAATAATGAGAAGTTGAGACAAGTCTTAAGATGCAAAACTAATAGTTGAACATGCACTGCAGTGCAAAATCAAAAAAGGTTCAATACAGAATCAACTGGACTTTATTTGTTGTATGAAAACGTTTGATTTTATCATGTCCTGGATGACTGAGAATCTTCACCTGCAGTGCAAAATGTTCTGCAGATGACAGCCATCAGAATGGTCTTATCATTAGAGTCTAGTTTTTAAAAATGTTTCTAAACAATAGAAAAATGTAATTTATCAATAAAGAAAATGCTAAATCATTTCAGGCAAACATTGGAAACAAATACCACAAAAACACAGCACAAGTCCCACCTCTATTCCCCTTTGTTAAGCTGAATGTGAAGTGTTATTTGCATTACAAGGTTCCTGTGGAGAAGAATGAAGCGCCAAAAAAAAAACAAAAAAAAACCTGTGAGCAAAACGAACACTCTCAGGGTGGCCCTGTGCTAATTGCAACCTGGGTACATTTACTGATTATAGTTAAGTGCTCCAAAATGGTCCCCTGCTTTTAGTTACATTGACCCACTCCCTCTCCTGGTGGATGTGGTCAATAGCCAGCCTGTTGAGATGCCTTTCCACTGAGAAAAAGAAAACAAGGCCCAATGCTTGTCCTCTTGTTTCATCTGCTGAAGCAAACCGGGGAGAATGAGGGGAAGTTCAGAGAGCGCAAACATGGGTTTTAAACTGGTGTTTGGAAGAAGCTGAACGAAGAAGTGGGGACATTAGGAAGCAGATGGATGTTATCTCTCAAGCCTGGGTAAAAATAGAAAAGAGAGATAAAAATACTGCGGGTCCTGGAAAAAAAAAATGCAACCAGTTGTTATCTATCTTAGTGAGGGCATGTACAGCTCATGACTATTCATGCCTGCAAACACATGCAAGTGCTGTCAAATGGAAATTATTGGAATGCAAAGTGGAATGGTAATTAATTTGCAAGGGTTTAGGGGTGGAGATGAGCTGGGGGGAGGATTAAGCCATGCCTAAAGATCTGGACGATTTAATGTGTAGATGAGATTTGGTCAGTATTCCTCCTCTTCCCAGTTGTAATAGGAAGCCCCGCTGTGGGAGAGCAGGCTGGGGTTGGTGTAGCAGCGACCGGATCACACAAGCTTTGATCTCCCCCTGTGGGTTTTTGTGCCTTTATGGGATAGTCTTTGGTCCTGGTGATGAGAAAGTGGAGATCTTACACACTCTGGTGCTGGCTTGCCAGTAGGTTACTACTACTAGGAACAAGTCTTTAGCAAAGTTGAAACTCAACAATTTCATTAAGTGAACAAAAGCATTTTGATGTAGCATTTTAAAAAGGCGGCCTCAATGTTAATTATTTCAATTAGATATTTTTTCCATCTATTTTATTTAGCTTCATTTGGATCTAACGTTTTACATAACCCAGTCACAGTAGTGCAATTCATTCTGTCTCTGAATGCTGTTATTTTGTCCCCTTTGCAGCTTAGGTTACCCTGTATCATAAAGAATCTCCTGACAGGCATGACTCAACTCCAATTTTAGCAATTAAGTGACATCACCATTCTGTATTGCTCATAAAGACTGCATCACTTTAGCTCTGGTTTGCCTAAAAGTAACCAATCCTTGAGGACCCATGGCCTATTAAGGCAGTTATTCACATAGCTTACAGTTATATGAGGGGAGATATTAAAAGTCAGAAAATAACAAGCCTCGTTACATAAACATGGAAAAGAAATAGGGGTAAAGAAAAATTCCTTTTAACATCGAGGCTAGCTAAATTACAACATGCTGATTAGTGAGTGTATGTTTTATGAGTTTGGCATGCTGACATGTAGGGATTTGTGAGTGTGTGTATGTTCCTATGTGTGCGTCTTTGTGTGAGACAGAGGTTAGCCTCCTGTGACTAATACAACACAAAACCCTTGCTTTTGGAGCATAAATCCCAATAAGAGCTCACAGCAACCAGAGCGGTCTCTGAAAAAAAAAAAAAAAAAAAAAAAAAAAATCAGCTTCTATCACGGCTTAGTGGAACTTCTCTTGTTTGTGTACATGGCTGGCTGTTTGCACGAATATATGCACATCTGTGTGTACATGCGCAAACAAACATCCAACTGTGCACCGTGCTGGTTGATTACATTTTCAGGACGTGGTTAGTGACTCGTAAAAGTTCATGCATCCATACAATTCAAAGGGTTTGCAGGCTCTCTAGAGCAATCAACATCACATTGCATACATGCAAAAAGGGCTGGAAAGGAAACACAGACAGATTGGCAGGAGGACGAAGCAGATTCGGTAAAATGGCACAAATAGGATGATAGACAATTAGAGTGCAGGGTCTAGCTGCGGGGAGAGACGGGCCTTTTGAATGAACATTTAGGTTAGAAAGGCTGGAGGCTTTATCACTGCTCTCAGAAATAGATCATCCCCCCCCCACCCCACAAAAAATAGGATCAGCCATCCAGGACACACCGCATCACTCAAGGCTCAATGTGGGCCTTCCTATCTAAACCAGGGACTCAGCTTCACTCCTCCAGAGGGGAGAGACGAGGAGAAGATCCAAGGGCGTCTTACGAAGTTTCCATGGTTGCATACCTCAGCTAGAGCTAGCTTTGTTTGTTGTTTTTCGCCTGTAACATGCTTTGCTGCACTGACCCACATTAATAAAGACTCAGAGTTAACCCTTTGGCATCCAGCTGGACTGCTAAACTCATACACAGCCAAGACGCACCATTTGTTCTGTGTTCTCATTTCATGGCTGCTGTGACATTTAGGCAAGAATATAATGGGGAATGAGGTTGGTTTATGTTTCCTGCATCTTGTGCTCCATGCCTGATGATAATGAGCGAGAAAAAGGCCAGAGGAGAGGGGTGGGGTCAGAATGCTAATAATGGGTGTACATTTTAAATGCCTCACTTGCATCCCAGAGTGGTTTGGAGATACGAACTATCGTTCTCCACCTCCTTTCCCCTTCATTATCCCCCTGCCTCTCTCCTCCATCTCTGTCCTCCCCCAACCCCTTCTTTTTGCTCTCATCCCTCTCTGTGCCCTTCAGTACCTTGCACCTTTCTTTGCGTTGGCTCTTCCGCATCTCTTTCCTGGCACTCCTCTCTTCCACTCACCATCCTTTTAAAACTCCTCTCTCCCAGAATATGAAATACATTTGTTTTCTTCCACCAGGCTGCAGGAGTGGGATGTGGCGTGCAAAGTGCTGATGTGTTGGTTTCTGGGTAATTACAACATCCCTTGGTCTCCAAGAAAACTCTCAACTAATGTTTAATTTGCCTCTCTGCTCAAAGGCAGCCTCCCTTTGTTATTGCTGTGGCAATTAGCTGTAGCCAAGGCTAAAGCATTTCCTGTGATTCTTGCGATTTGCATAGAAAGTGAATCAGACACTATCAAAACCCTATAGCTTCTTCGCTCACTAACATCTACCCACTCTCCTTCCTCCTATCCTCTCCTCCTTCCATCAGTGGCCTCGCTGACATTTCAACGTCTGGTGTCTGATGTCGCCATACAATCTGACTGATTGACGTTCTTGACTAACATGATGAAGATTTTCCAGCAAAGTTACCATTGTGTTGTGTCTCTCCTGCATGATGATCCCTGATGGTCATTCTCTATAGTTTTAGCCAGCAGCTTCTAATTAACTGCCTGTTTGTTACCGGTTACATTCCACTGAGGATGGCACTAATGGAGGTTGTTAACTGAGTGTATAAACACATTGTCTGTACTGTAGATATGGATGTCACAGCACATTTGGATTTTAGGCAGCCGGTTACATTTATATTGGATCCCCATACACAACACTGTCTTAGGCATGGAGGACTACTTTATGTGTGGTTAATGGGATTATCAGGCAAAAATAAACAGATTTGTGAATGTGCTGTTCTGAGAAAACAGAATTGCTACCCTTTTGTAGCATTTGTTTTTTTTTTTTTGTTTGTTTGTTTGTGTTTTTGTTTTTGCTTTGGCCATATAAGGAATACCATAGATTGCTTGACTAATCTCAGAGTGGACTGAGCTGTACCCCAAGGTAACATTTATGGTACATATTTCCTATAGTTGTTTTGAATGAGTGTTTTGAATCACTGAATTTTAATGTATTAAACTAACCTTGAACTTCCATACATAGGTTAATTTTCATAAAAGCTCCCCACTGCTCTGCTAAGCTTTATATTCATTAAAATACCTGCATGAATTTGCATTTCCTTATCAGCTCCTGCCTTTTTTGTCTATCCTCACTATGATACTACCCCTGCATGACATGATACCTACGTTTTCTACTTTGCTTCTTTTGTGTGTTCTCGTCAGATTATTAGAACTGATATTTTCCTATTCGTAAGCTTAATGCTGTCAGTTGGCTTCAAGGAGCCTATTTAATGAGAGCTAGAAAGATGGAGCAGGGAGAAATCTGCGAGAAAAAGACCATTAAACTTATGGTGAGACTTGGGGGTAAGCTGCTGGGGCTGTTAAAACTGAGGAGTGGGTAATCCATGAGACGGCGCTCATCTGCTCCAGACTGGTGTGGCATGGTTGGCGAGTGGCACATTCAAGACCACGGAAGTCAAACATAGCCTCTTGATCTATATTTTAAAGCTGAGAGTAGAGGGGAATTCAGTAATGAGCTCCCATCTTCCTTTTGGTAGCAGAAGGCTCTCTTTGTGGAACTAATTGAAAGTGGCATATGGAGTACTGGGGAGCTCTTTGGGGGCCGCACTACGTTTCAGGGGATGTGCAGAGATAAGCCTGTATGCCGCTGTGGCTTTTGTGTCACAGGTCTGAAATAAACAGATCGCTTCGAGGAGAGTGATGCACTTTATAGAGGCAAGTGTGTCTGTGCAGGGGTGGGCGGCTGGGCAGGTGGACGTGGAACTCTTGTGTTGTGTGTGTATGTGTGTGTTTGCCTGCTTTTGTCTACAGCAACCTGTGTCCATAGCTGAAATTTCACCCCCAACATTCTGTGTCTCCCCCCTCTGCCTCCGTTTAATAAATCTAGTTTTCTGTGTCAGCTCATCAGACATGCAGTGTGTGTGTGTGTGTATGCTGGTGCACATTTGTGCAGACAAGCATGTGTTATTTGGGCTCTCAGAGAGCACTGGAGGAGCAAGCTCTAATGGGAGACGGGCATTCTCTATTGCAAATATGGAAATAGTCCAGGACGTTTGCAGTTAGACTGATATACTGCGTGGCATTTACCAAATTGATGAAATGGCCTGGCCTTTAGTATTTACAGACACACTTTAGAGAACGCAAACTTACCCACATACGTACGCACGCAGACACACATCCCAACATTAAGGGAAGAGTAAATGTAACAACAGTGAGTGGCAGGTGTCTGGATTCAGCTTTTTTCTCCGGTTGGTTTGTCGATTTCGAGAGGCAGTGAAAATCTCTTAAAACAACGGCGCATCTCACTGAGGAGTTCACGTTTTAATTTTTAACCTTAAATTTAATCTCCGGGGCGTTCCTTATTGATTAAAGTTGAGGGCAAGTTGCATCATTTCTGTAATAAACTATAGAAATGTCAAGGTGTAGACCTGACTCAACTGATTCTCACCTGTGATTGACAGTTCATAAGGAAGGAGGAAGAAAGGTGTTTCTGACTCATAAAAAAGCATCAGAATCTTTGAAATTAAGTTTTGATGATCTCTTCTCACAATCTCACTGGGGTGTTCTTTTTGCCGGGCCTCCCGGCTTGACTTATACATTTATTTATTGCATTATGAAGTTGGTCTCGTATATTGACTGCTGCAGCTGTTTTCTGGCAACAAGATAGCCCCACGCACTGTCACTGATCCTATTAGATTATGTACTCTGTTTGCTAACATGCCGTTTTATATCTTTACGTGACCCATCATAAAATAAATAGCTGCTGTAAGAGTAAAAAAAAAAAAATCATAATAAAGAAAAGCATGTTGAAAATGAATAGATTTCTAGTATCTTATCGAGAGTCCTCGAGGCTCAATGAGATTAACCTGCCTAAATAAAGGTTGAATGAATGAATGAATCTTTTCTCATTAAGTGAACTGTGAATGACCTGATGACACCCAGAGGACAGTTTGTCCGAAATCACAATTTGAAAACTCTGACGTTAAATTTAAAGAGTGATGCATCCTGATTTGTGGAATGTAGCAGCTGTGTGCAAGAGTGACTAAAGTCTTCCAGAGAGGCAGCCGGGAACAGCCCAGCTCAGTGCCCAGCTGCGACGCTCCCCCTAGGGGAGTTGGAGGAATGTGGAATGTGGCTGATGCGAGCCTGGTTCGAGCTGGAGATAGCAAACGGCCCAGAGCGTTCAGCTGTGAGCAGTGATGTCTAGAAGGTTATGCACATGTCAATCTTGGTAAAATAAAAGAAACAAATAATTCATGGATCTGTTTGTGTTTACTTGCTTAAATGTCCAAAAGGCGTGTTTGCATTTATTCATGCAATTTTGTTTATGCCCCTTTTACCGGCCATAGTTCAGACTTCATCCCAGGAAGTGGGATGACATTCAAGCTCATTTCCTGTTTAATGGTTCAGGTCACACTCACATCTCGCTTGCTGACGTCTGGAATTTGAGACTAGACCAGATTACAACAATCTATTTCCATCAAGGATTGGTTGGTGTGGCAGTCAGCTAAGGTCCGCTTTATTCTAATCAAGCATGTCAGGAGGGGATGACAGCTCGCTTTTGTTCTGGAAATTTCCTGTCCTGTCCTGGGCAAAGGGTCGGTTAAAGTGCAAAAAGAGGCGTAGAGCACAGCTTCTTTGTTCTCCTGGCTTCGTCTCACTCTCTTTCCCGCCACTTGGGTCCCCTCTGGTGATATCTCCCACCCACCAACCAATTGCAGTGCCCTGTGTGTCAGAGAGAGGAGAAGTGATTGGCTGCATCCGGGTGTCGGGAAGGTCAGAGCTGTGTTCATTGGACTACTTCCAGCAGCGCCCTCAGACTGCTCACACAGACATAAAAACAGAGAGGAGAAGCAAAAAAAAAGATGGAAACTAAAAAAGAATCTGGGAACATCTTTGCACACACCCATGTGTGATATGATTTCTTGCCTGAGAAATCGTAAATCTGTCATGGTAAATACCGGTTTCAAAGACCCACCAACTTCAACAGACACCTTCAGAGCTGTTGCCTCACACTTTGTTTTTGCACTGTTACCTCCTATTCCCACAACAAAAAGATATTTTGGGTGCCAGAGTGCCTTTGTTGTACGTGTTCACTGAGAAGGGACGGTCTCCCCTCTGGGCGAAATAGGTTGAGAAAGGTGAAACACCTGGTTAATAGGAGTCAATTATCAGTTATAGAGTTGTCACAAAACAGGGAGAGCTTTGTGGAAGGTCTTTAGCACATGCAATCTGAGATGAAAGCATATTTGTTGGCCAGCAAGGGATACATTTTCTATATTGAACATTAATAACAGGGTTAAACAATCTTTTTTTATTCGTCTTTGAAAAGCAGCAGATGGTGCTATCATTTCTAAACTTTAGAATTTATCAGACTTTATTTCTTTGTGTAAAAGTTTTAATCAGAAGGGAATAGTCTAAAGTTTCATCGGTCACAGGATATTTGACTTGTTCCCACAGGAAAAAGTCATTTGAATCACTTTTCCCCCCCATTTATAATCTAATCAAAAGGTGAAAAATATAAGCGTGTATATGTTTATTGCATTCATTTTCAGTTTGCAATATGTGCAAACACCATCAGTTTCTTTCTTGATTATGAGGCTGATAATAACGTCTACATGTAACTACACACTCTTGTCTTATATTTACTCTGATTTCCACCTCTTGGCCAATCTATAATATGTTTTGTTTAGACAACCCACTTTTGTCTAACGTTGTGTGTTAATATATGAATGCTGCATACTCATACAGTTTGAGTTTCATTGGCTTCCATAGGCTGTCTGGGGACTGGAGAAAATTAACACTCCATATGTCAAGAGGTATACATTATCATTTAAAAGTAAATAACTATGACTATACTATACTTAGGAATGATTGGGTTTTGGTTCAAACCCAAATTAATTACCTGTCATCACGACTTATTGTTTCTGAAAACAGCTTTCATAATTATTGCTTGCACTAACATAAATGTGCACATTGCTTTTCCCCCCACAAACACAAATACCAGTGATTACAAGAAAAGAAAAAAAATACTGCGTATGATGCAGTTCTGTTTCTGTTTCATCTGCTGCCAGGGTAGTTTAGGCTGTTCAATGTTTTAGCTTCACATGGAGAAGGAAATGTGTGATATTTCTTACAAAAGTATTGAATAAACAACAAAGACATATTTGTCTTTCCTCCTGTGTCCAAACCACCAGTTTGTGATTATGTGTCCAAATTCTGCAATAAAATAAAAAAAATATGCCAGGTGTTCTTGGTTTATGTAAGAAAAATTATTTAGCATTGCATTATGAAATTGTGTTGAAATACAGCTGACAAATGGCAATGTAGGGACAGATCCATGGATGCAAGAATCACAATCTGAGAAAAGACCACTCATAATTGACACCAGCCTCACTATACCTTTAGGGACCCTTTTAGATGGGTGACTAGACATCTGTGTTTTTACTTACATAATTATGTTATTGCGCTCATGCATGCATGACAGTAATTTTGCCATAAGTACTGAGGGGTCTGTGATTGTGGGGACTTGACAACTTTTGGGTGACAACCAGGATCGGCCTCTGTCAGTCTGTGCCATCAACTTTCTAATTAACCAGAATCCTGCTACACTCCAGGGACTTTCTAGTTGCTACAGTCCATAAAAAAGAAAGTAGAATTCTGCAGACTGACAGAAAGTAAGGCAATCAGAGAAGTTGGCAGATTGAAGGAACATGCTCAGGGCTTCATACCAGGAAGTTTCCCCAGTGTTAGAGATGTGGAGATGTGGAGCTCCTCTCTCCCAACGTAATGTGAGGTGGTTTTAGAGCTCTCTGCAGCCCTATAGCTTGTCACCAGGCAGGGCTGCCTTGGGCACTGAGAATTCATGTCACACACAGCAGAATTTGATTAGGCAGGAGATGGTAATACCGCCTGACCTGGTGGGACGAAGGAAGAGGCTAGTCAAACAGGGCTTAGTGAGAGAGCGAGAGAGAGAGAGGTAGAGGAGGGTAGGGGGTATGGGGGTGGGGGTTATGACAGGAAAATAGCACATGTACTATAGGCTAGTAAACATTGATGGATTTATGGAAGATAGGAGGATTTTTAGCCTTGCAAATGGCTTCCCACGCCATTTTACTTACACAAAATATAAGAATTTTGATGACCCAAGCTGCATTTAGGATTGAAACCATACAATTTGTATTTAGTTCATTTGTTTGTGTGTGTTAACCAGACTGAGATGGTTTGGGCATGTCCAGAGGAGGGACAGTGGGTATATTGGTAGAAGGATGTTAGAAATGCAGCTG
>JARVGV010000002.1:18378199-18394368 GCA_031762435.1 Hypsolebias longignatus
AAGTCCAGATGACATGATTCAACCTTTTTTGTTGTTATATACCTGGATGACTGAGAAAACAAACTTTGTGTTTGTTGAAGTAGATTTTTGAGAACAATGGTTTTGAAGGAATTGAAGCAACATTGATACATTTCTATGGGGTAAACTTTTTAAAGAAAGTTAAATATTAGAAAAAGTATAAAAGTTACAAATATTAATAGTCATAACATTATTCCTGATCGAGCAGAGCATTTTGACATGTGGGAGAAACTACGAGCAGGAAAACAGCATGACCGTTTAAGCAGCATTCATGCTGTTAGTTTATTTTATTTATTTATTCAGAAGTTTATTCTTTTTTCAAAACAAAACAATTCAATGTACAATAAGAAATACAATCTCAAATAAAATGAAAGGCAGCAGAAAGAAGAAAATAATCTCATAATATCTGCCCCTTTTTACCAACAAACTAATTCAAACAATGATAATATTCAAATAAAAACAAAATAAACAACTCCTCGAATGTCATTTCATACAAAGACACATTAAGCTATTTCATTTTAATTTTAACAAACCAACTTTGCTCATTCTCTTAAACATAATACAGTACACTGATCTGCCATTTTTCACCTCGCTCTCCAGATTATTCCATAATCTAATTCCCTGGATTGAGGGAGACCGTTCCTTCAGACTAGTTTGAAATTTAGTCATAGAATAGTGGGATTTTTATTATGTGAGGCGGCCAAAACATTACCAGCTGGTGTCTTTGTCACAGTCGTTTCTGAAGTTCCCTTTGTGTCACAAGAGAAAAAAAAAGTTTATTTTACATCTGCAAGAACCAAAATTACAACAACTCTCTCCACTCGCATGCTTTAATTTCAGCAAAAGTAGATTCATTTCATTTATTGTAAGTGACACTGGTTGATCACTCCCTTCATTCTAGACATTTGTCTCTGATTGAACGCGGCCTGGAGTTGTAGCACTTCATTATAGTGTAAGTTTAGTCGTTGTTCCCTCTCTTGTGTCCTGCAGACTAGTGCTGCTCCCTCTCTGTGCAGTCCAACCCCCCTCACCCACCTCCTGAAGAAGTAATCCTGTCTGTCCAGTCCAGCCCATCGCAGCACAACAGGAGCACGCCCAACAGTTAATCTGGATCATGATGGTAATTACTGCCGGGGTGTCCGGCTTGTAAGAGGGTATTGTACAAGGGAGGAGTCAGAGCTGCAGTTCTACCCACTGACCTTGTGAGAAAACGGTGAGGGTGGGAGAGGAGGGAAGGGAGGAGAGAAACTCAAGGATCCAGGCATTAGCACACTGACAGAGTTTCAGCACTGCAGATCTGTCGCTCTGTCTTCAGCCGTCCTCGATTCCAGTGTGAAGACGAGCAGTCGAGGAGGATCAGTGGGACAGAAATCCTCTGAGCGAGGAGGGTTTCTTTCCCTTGCAGTGATTCCAGCACAGATTTGTGAGTAGGCTGCTGTCAGTTTGCCATTCACTGCTGTGCCTGCTGGTGTGTGTGTGTTTGTGGCTTCATGTGTGGCTGTATAGAAGTCACAGCTCAGGAATTCCTGCATGCAATGGGCTAAATTTATCAATCACAATGCAGCAGACAGCATGTCTGTCTATGGCTGTGTTTGTAACCACATGAGCTCTCCTGGGGCTGAGCTAACTGTCCATCCATGTGTTTATGTGCTCCATAGCAGGTGCTGCCACTTTAACTGTGCGAGGGGGGAAATATCCTACGATTTTAATCGTGCAGTGACGTGAGGATGTGGTCCTCCCTTCTTGTTTGTCGTCGTTTGCCGTGGTGCAATCCCCCCCCCCTGCACGCTATAGCAGCAGATCTGCTGCTGTTTACACTCTGAATCAGTGGCAGCAGGTTTGGTTGGCTGGTAGAAGCTGCAGCATCATCTTGTGCTGCCAAGGACCAACTTGAGATTCAAACCCTTTCGGCCATTTCTGTTGTGTGTGAATCTCTTTTGATTCAGCTTCGGCTGTGCCTGCGGCCGATGTTGTTTTCCATCTACGTCACCTCGTCTCCTCTGCTGCGTACCCTCTCCCAGCATCGCATCTCCAGATCCCCCTCCGCCATCCCTCGCAGGACATCTTTGCCCTGCATTTGGGTCATTTTCTCATTTGTATAGTGTTATATAGCAACACAAGAACATGTAAGATGTTATATTTATGAGGGCAAAGATTGTGTTTTTGTGCAAGTCAAACTCCGTCAACATCTGTTTTCATCCCTGGGCAAACAGCTGTAGGAAAGAGAGAAGTGATGGGTAAGGAAGGCGGTTGCTCTGGATGCAGCTCATGCACTCTTCTCTCCCCTTGCCTGAACAGCCCGAGTCCTCAAGGTCACAGAACCAGGTTGTCTCCTTCCCTCTCTCCCCACCAGGCTCCACTGTATCAGAAGACACTGTCATATTGTTTGCTCCGCTGTGCCGAGTAGGAGGTAACCCTCATGTGATGCACAAGAGGGACGTGAATAGTCGTCATTCACGAGCGAGCACCCATTTGCTCAGAAGCAGCTGCCCCCTTTTTGCTCTGACTTCACTGAGCTGACTCGTCAGCTGCTGCAGGTCGACTTCTGCAGGCCCAACAGAAACATGCTGAGCAGCATGGTGGAGCGAGACCACGACTTCAACTGATCATGTTTGACTGTAGTTTATGAGTTTGCAATGAGCACCTTTGCAATTTATGGAAAATCTCTTGCTCTTCTGTGCAGAAGGGAGTTGAAGTGTTCAGTTGCAAGGCTTTGGCTTTGTCTTGAACTTTACAAAGCTTCCCAGTGTGTCATAACTAATCTGATGACGTTAATCTCTGCTGGCAGACAGCGCGGCTGTCCTGCTGATCACAGCCTCTGGATGTTTTCAGACTTCAGGCAGGTGTTTTACATAAAGATGGTTGGAGAAACCACCGTTATCTTGTGTGATGAATGCATATTTTGAGGAACATGGAGTGAATAATAAGTTAAAAACAAAAAACTAAGGGATGAAAGGGCTGCAAAGTTTGTTTCTGTGAGCTTTCAAACAGCAGAGTTTGATTCATTATAGAACATTATTAGGAAGTTAATCTTTATAGTTTGGTTAGTAGATGTGATTTATTCTTTCCAGCAGATTTGTTTTATTGCCTCACAGTTGACCGCTGAAACAAACCCCGGAGCAGGGTTTTTATTTTTCACCATGTTTTATTGGCTGTGGTTCAGCTGTGGAGCAGCGTGTGCTGTGCACTTTGAGCCTTGTAAAGTGACTGTGGACTGAAGAAGACTTCATACATAATCTCAGAACATGCGTCCGTATCCAGTGGAATCCACGACACAGCCGCAGAGTCCAAGAGTTTTTCAGTGTTGCCGTACCCAACATGGAACATGGTCTGAACATTGAGCAGATATTTCAAAACAGCAAATCCTGCAGGACGTGCTGAAAATGTTTTTCTGACTAACGTTTTGCTGCCGTCTTCCTGTAACTGAGGAGGGAGATGGAGTTTCTTTGCCCTCATCAGCAAACATCAGTGTCATGAAGCATGCTGCACTCAGCATCCACTGAAGGACAAGAGGAGATCAACAGTTGTTGGAGAAGTAGAAACTCAGCAGAACTTTGGACTTACTGTGTGTTTGTGTTTGTTATGTATGAAACTAACAGGAAAACTCTGGACACAGAAAACCTCCTCACATCTATTACATCCATCCAACCATTCATCCATCCATCCAATCTACAGTATATATCCATCCATTCACCCATTCATCCATCCATCCAACCATCTATCTACCCATTCATCCATCCATCAATCCATCCAACCATCTATCTACCCATTGATCTATCCATCCAACCAGCTATACCATTCATCCATCCATCCAGTCATCCATCTACCCATTCATCCATCTAGCCATCCATCCATCCAACCATCTATCTATCCACCCATTCATCCATCAATCCATCCAACCATCTATCTACCCATTAATCTATCCATCCATCCAACCATCTATCTACCCATTCATCCATCCATCCATCCATCCATCCAATCACTTTTCTACCCATTCATCCATCCATCCATCCTTCCAACCAACCATCTATCTATGTACCCATTCATCCATCTATCTATCCATCCATCCATCCAACCATCCACCCATCTACCATCCATCCATCCATCTACCCATCCATCCATCCATCCATCCATCTACCATCTATCCATCTATCATCTGTCCATCCACCCACCCACTCATCCATCCATCATCCAACCACCCACCCATCCACCAATTTACCCATCCATCCATCATCCAACCACCCACCCATCCACCCATTTACCCATCCATCCATCCATCCATCCATCCATCCATCTACCCACCCACTCTCTGCCCGCCCACCTGGCCGTTCGTTCATCCATCCGTTCATCCATCCATCCATCTATTATATTATATTATTTAATATGCATTTAGATTAATTAATTTAAAAAGCTACATTCAATACAAAATACATGTTCTTAACTTTGATTTCATTTGTTTATATTCATTAAACCAGGAAACTCATGAATAAATTTCAGCTAAATGAACCCATGATCTGGACACAAAGTAAATTCTTATTTTCTTAGTCATGCTTGAGTTTTGTAAATGTTGTGTGACTCTCCACACAATGAGTCAGATGCTCCATGCTGATCAATAACTCTAGATAACCCTTGTTAGTCTGTTATCAATTTGATCAATTAATTCTGAGAAAACTGCCAATATTCTACAATTTTGAAAAACTGAGTACGTTTGAAAGATAAAAACATCAGCTTGCTTTTCAAATGAACATGTGTGTCAGTGTTTAATTATGAGCAGCATGTTGAGCAGACACATGGACACCATATGACCATGTGGGCTGTCTTCTGGATCAGGTTTCTGTGTAACTGCACATATAACGCTCACTGATACAACCAATAAACACAGGCTTAAACCATTACACACTGACAATGTCTTTAAGCAATGGCTCACACAAGAACAATTGCACGTCACTAAAAACAACCACAAAAAACAAGGTCTGCAGACATTTTTCTTTTCATGGGGGAGCAGCACATGTTTTGTGAATTACATATAGCAGCCATGATTGTTGGAGATCTCCTGCTTGAGAAACAAACTTTCAGCCAAAACGTTGTCTGTTCTTTATCATTTGTTTCAGATGTAGGCGATGACGAGGTTAAAGTTGAACATGACCAGGAAAATGTAGCTCTTTTGGGGCACAGTTAAACCCTGACAAAACAAACTCTGTGTCCTTGGTGGACGTTTTTCATGGAGCATTTTAACTGTGGGACAAACATGCTGTCATTTAGGGTCATAATTTATTGGAGTATGGAGAGCAATTCTTATTATTTATGAAGTACATGTGGGCAGTTCTGATGGAGTTATGGTCAAATCTCACTGGTTTCTAAAACAGACATTCATAAAGGGAACCTAATATCTGTCAGACCACGTCTCTGGGTTTTATTGACCCTGAAAAAGCAACGAGGAGGAAAACACGATGAGTCGTCTTTGAACTGTGACGACCTGCATGTTACTCGCATCAACCCTAACAGACCATGGGGGGTTGATGGCATGACGTCAGACATGGGGGGCAGATGTTCAGAAATAGATACAACACACATTCAAAGGAATGATTCATGTTCACACACACGTGCTCAGAGTCCAAACTGCACCTGTTCTCCTGCTTCTTCTTCCAAAACCTCCCTGGAATCATTTTTCACACAGATGGAGCATCAGTCCCCCATTAGCCAAACAAAAACTACAGTTATTATGAACTCTCAAATAAATATCAGAGTAACTTAAATACCAGTCAATTTTCAACAGAAATGAAAACTAGTTCTTAAAATGAACAAAACAGAAAGCTGTTTTGTACGCTGTGTTCAAAATCAAAATGTGAGAAAATGCATTCCATTTTGGATAATAATGTTTAATACATTTTACAGTAACAGGATAAACAGTATATAAAACACGTAAAAAAAATGAAATCAATAGTTGCACTAAAGCCTGTGCAAGTTAAAGCAAATAGATAATAACACAGAAAATAAGAAGTAACACTTATATGTGGTATAAAAAGCCATAAATAATCTTTATAATCACAATATTTTACAGTGTTAGTTACTTTGACTGACTTTATTGTCCCATAGAAACTAAAGACTTAATTTTTCCTAGTACTGTACAGTATACAAAACTCAGAACCTAAATGTACTTTAAGCTGAACATGGTTTTTAAACAGCTCTGTACTTTGTTGACTCTAGATTATTCTTTTAGTATTTTTTCTATCAAAGGAACTCTGTTTTTGTGTTGTATGCTATTTTGCATAGAGTCTTAGATGGAACAATAGAAATCATCCAAAATGAAACAATGGATCAGTAAACCTTCTGGGTTTAAACTTCTTAGCAAACAGTTGAGTTGTAAATTCCTGAAGTGCTCCAGCTAAATTTAGGACTAAAACCAGGCCTTGTGTCCTGTGATGGACTGAGACCTGTCCAGGGTGCAGACCACCTCTCGCACAGTGACAGCTGGAGATATGTACCAGCTCACCGCAACATGGAAAGGCAAACAGCAGGTAGTCCCTCGTTCATCACGGGGGTTTTGTTCCTGACCCGCCACAATCAGTGAAAAATGACAAAGTAGGAACGCTGCTTTTATTTTAGTATATGTTTTAAGGCTTTTTAAACCCTTCCCACCTCTTGCAATGTTCTAAACTCTTGAACCCATGTAATTTTAACATCATAGTTAAATGTACTGTACAGTACTGCAAACTTTTATTCACCAGATCTGCAAAACAGCAGCTCGGTTCCAGTCCAGCTCGACAGATCCAAGCTGCAGCGATGAAGCCCACAATGTTCTAAACTCTTAAACTTTTGTAATTTTATGCACCATTGAGCAGCAAGTTGCTTTTAGAGAGAGACGGACCTTTGGCTAGCCAGCACAAAACCACAAAATAGTCCAGATCAAGTCCAAATCTGGACGATAAAAGTCCCAGTGAGCTCCGGAGAAAACACCAGACCTCCAAGAGACGCTCCCCGCTCGAGAGGCCTCATGGGCCAACAAGCAGCTCTCAGATTGACCAATGAGGCTGGAAGTCTGCTTCTGGTCCAGTTCCCGGTCGGTTCTATAGAGCTCTCCACTGAGCACCGAAATGACTATGAATAAGGACCAAACTTTTCCGGATGGGATCAAAACTTCCCCCCATTTCAGCAGAAAGAAGTGGCTGGAAGCACTGTTGGCTTCTAGGAAATGTAGTCCTTTTGAGTAGTGTAGGCTTATTGAGAGAAAACTACAAAATGGCGGCACCTGTCCGAAGTACCGTATTTTTTTCATTAACTTCTTACTGAATCCCATACTGTCCCAATCACATGAGTAATATTAAAGTTGACAAGCATGTCATGTACATTTTTTTTCCTCATGTACAATCTTACTTTGAAAAACTGAGAAAGAGTGAGTCCGCAAAAGTTGAACCACGAAGTAGCGAGAGACTACTTTAAAGAAACTGGATGGATGGATTGACCAGGCTTTGTGATGAGGGAGGAGGTGGGGGGGGATTCCCGTTGGTTGCTCATACAGACAGCTGAGTATGAGCAGCTCAGCAGCAGAACAGGAGGGACTGTGTAAACAACCGTCTTCATTCCACTTTTAGAACCTCTGAACTACCTTGAACTGCTCGAAAACGCTGACTGTGGGAATCTTCTTTGCTCCAGATGATTTTCAGTCCAAAGTCCGTCTGAGAATGTTTAGAATTCCCCTGCTTGCTAGGTTCTTCCTGGGAAAGACGAGTTCATTTCAGGTAAAACAAAAACAGAAATCGCCTTTTTTTTCAGCTCGAGTGTCTGATTTTGCACCTCAAGGTGTGACAGGGTGTCACATTACTTCAGTGCAACCTGTCTCAGTCCACATGCGCTCCCAAAGCTCACACACACATATGATACGTTATCACAGACTGTGACGAGCTGCTGACAGGAACACCGGGAGTGTACAGTTACCATGGTAACCAGTAAAATGACACCACAGGAAGGCTGATGGGACACTTTAGTTACCTATGTTGCTGTTTTACACCCTCACTGGATGAGAAAATTATATGATGGCTGGTCTGACTAAAAAGAATGTTGTTGTGTTTGATTACAGCCAGCCGTGTGGACATGACAGCCTTAGTAATTACTATTTTTTTCACTGCGTGCCAGTGTTGCCTCTGTCTGACTGACACAGTGTCTTGCTTTTTAACTACAAAGAGAGCTTATCCTGTTGTGAATGTTTGGCGTCTCCATCAACCCATTTTCTGTAAATGCTTGAAATGACTCAGTGGAATAACTTTGTCAGAGGAGTTTGTTTAAGAGGTGATAATGGAAACCTTCCCCTTCCTCTCTTCACGATAAACTCTGAGGTTAATAGAACTGTGGCGCGAAGGAGAGGAAACAAAGACGTGAGTTGATGTCAGGATGACGTATAATAAAATATAAATATAATAATACAATACAATCACACTCAAGCTCGAGTCTTATCTGATGAACATGACAGGATGTAAATGCCATTTTCAATCTAGTTTGGCTGTTTTGCAATACATGCAAAGCTCAAACCCTTGAAAACTAGAAAGATTTAAATTGCAGCTGCAATTTTCTACTTTTTATAGGTCATTTGTGTATTGATCTTGTTTTTTTGTGTTTTTTTTTTTTCCAGAATTAATTTATAATTACATTATATTTGCTTTGTATTTAGGCTGAGAACCATTTTAGAAATGAGTGCAGCACCTTTTTAATTGAAACCATGTGTTTGTTTTAATTTATTTGCCCACTTCAAAAATACAGTTTGGTGGATTTGCAGGGGTTCCCAACCCTGGTCCTTGAGGAAATACCAACAAGTATGTTTTAGTTGTTTCTCTGCTCTGACACACCTGATTTTAATAAATGGGATATTTACAGGCTTCTGCAGAACATGAGGAAGTAATGAAGTCACTGAGTCAGGTGTGTTGGAGCAGGAAAACAACTAAAACATGCAGGATGGTGTTCCTCAGGGACTAGGGTTGGGGACACTGGAATATCAGAATATGGGAGGATCGAATTATTGACTGTGATCCTGAATTATTATTTGTTTGATGGCAACAAAGATAATCTCTTGTTTTGTTTTTTTTATTCTGGACACAAAAACAGAACAGAGGGTTTTTTTTTTTTTTTTTTTTTTTTTTTTTTTTTTTTTTTTATAATAATAATAATTTACTTACAGAGAGCTAAGGCCAGTATTTAAACAGCTCATGTCCAGGAACTAGAAGTGCATGCTCCTCTGATCAAACTACAGTATTTTACCTCACAAAGAACCGAGAGTGCAAAACCTCTACAGGCTGTGCAGAAAAGTGAACATGACGTTTTTAATAGTCTTCAGTGAAGTCATAACTCAGGACTGTCCAAACTACATTCTGGTGGGAATTATTTTTCTTCTTTAAGGGATTTTTAATGGTATCAGATATTAAAATGGTGTTTTCACTGTTTTTGCTTTGACATTGAGTGGTCTGGAAAGACAAAATAGCATAAATTGAGAATAATCATCCGAACAGATTCTGAGCTGTGGTAATGAACTTAGCTAGAAACGAGTTTGACATGGTCTGACATCAGATGTTGATGTTTAGCAATGATTAAGAGACAACAGATCTGCTGATCTGTCCTTGGACATCTAGAGATCATGTTTCTGTCTGCATGAATAATGTTGTGTGGCCTCCGGCTTATTTCTCCAGTGAAGTTGGAGTCAAGTCCAATGTTCGTTGTTTACACAGAAAAAAAATCCAAACATAGCACAGTATTAGCTTTAGGCAAAGATGTGGAGGACAAATAAAGGTGTGTGGAGATGTTTGAAGTGCTGGAAGCACAGAGGAAAAATGTTTAAGCGCAACAAACAACAGAGCGAAGTCAGTTTTATTCTTCAAAAAAAAAAAAAAAAAGAAAATAAATGTTATTGCTTTGTTTTTCTTTAGGATATACTGTAATTTTAAAAGTCATAATAATGTCATGTTTAATAACGGCTCTGCTGTAAGTAGATGTGGCTTCTCCTCCAGTTTCTTCATGTTTGTTTTTCCAAGTTTGCTATTTGAACAGCAGCTATTTGAGGATATTTTTTTTTTTCATAATGATGTTTGTCAGAGGACAAAAGAAACGACTTTAATCGCTGTCCTGCATGCTTGATTTGAGAATAAAGACAGCCACAGGGACAGGAGCCTTGTTCTCCAAGTCTTTGTGCGCTGCTTGTCCACGACAAGCCCTCTTTGTGCCTGGTGGAGATCACATGTCACAATATTTGAACAGCTGCAAACTAAAGTTGTGCATTTGCACTGGCATTGGAAGGAGGACTTATTTTGTAAAAAAATAAAAATAAAAAATGAACTGAGAAAATTTGGAGAACAAGAAAAAATGACAACATGGATAAATGAATGAATGAATCCTTGCATCAGTAACACAAAATTAAAGAAATTAAATATAAGATATGGTTAAAAAAAGCTAATATGCATTGTATACAGTGTTTATTTAGGTACCGGTAATTGACTTAGTTTATGTGTACCGTATTCATATTATTCACGTGAGATGCATTGATGAGCAAAACTGATATTTCAGAGCAACAGCGGCTTTTTTGTTTTGCTGATTCCCATGATGCCATTTATTTTGCAACTCAGCAAAGCAAAACCACATTGTGCACACATGGCTGCAGAATAAGTGGGTATGCAGGTACAAAACTGGTTTGACTGCAGCCCAGACCAGTTTCCAGTAAATAATATGTGGAAGATGTTGAAAGGCAGATGACATGACTGTGACTCATTTTGTTGACCTAAAATGTAACCAGATGCTGCAGATTCATAAATTGATTTTTTTTTTTTTAAATAATGAAACACTAACTATATTAGACCCAAACTGACGGTGATGAAATAAAACAATCTTATGTAAAAATCTTTACCTTTATTGATTTCATTCAGGCTTGTAAACCTTCTAAAAGAGTGACAGCCACAAATCTGCCCCAGGTGTGTAACTCCTGTCTGATTGGAGTGAGATCTATTCGTTACTGGACACCACTAATCTGTTAGGAGATTTATTGACAGCATGTTGTCACTTCTGACTCACAGCAATAAACTAAATACTGTGTGTCAGTATCACAATCTTTTATTGCACTTCTGTTTGTTTTGCACAGATAGAAAGCTCAAGTTATTTCTAAATTCCTTACCTTGTTAATAGCATGTGCATGTGAAATTCTGACTCTTATTGTACAGTAAATATGCCACACTAAGTTTTTTTTTTTTTTTTTTTTTCCCCCATTTGGTGGGTTTTATTCCTTTTCTTTTAAAAGGATATCAAATTAGTTGGAACAATAGACCTGGCTGGTTTATTTATGCAGCAATGCATTCTGGGTAAATGAAGTAGACAGGTTGCTTTGGCGCATGCACCATTCAGGTTCAGTATCAGTGTTGGACATTTTCTAATATTCGGACTTTGAACTGGAACAAGTTGACAGTAAGGAGAGTGTAGAAATTACTCAGCTTTTGTGGAAGCTTTGGAGCTAATTTTTTTTTTTTTTTTTTTTTCCATTTACCCTTTATTTATACGGGTAGTCTCATTGAGCCATGAGAACTCGTTTTCAAGAGAGACCTGTTTAGGGGGCAGATGGTGGGGGTTGAGGGCCTTGCTCAGGGGCCCAGAGAGGGGCAGATGAGGGTGGAGGCAGGTGTGGGTGTTTCACTTTTTCCACCCACATTTTGATGTTGATGGTACTGGGAGTTGAACCTGTGACTTTCTGATCACAGGTCCATCTTCTCTAACCACTCTCTGTCCTCTCTGTCTCTAACCACTGCACCACCACTCCCACAATTTATAATGCTTTATTATATATTTAATTATTAAATGACTAATTATATTTAATGTATGAAAAGCTCTTTATTTACTTCAGATGAAATAAAACAAATCATGTTTATATAAATTGATTACAGTTAATGTCTGTTTGTGCAGATTTGAGCAGGAAAAGGACAGAGCAGCACCTCTGAAGGAGAAAAGGGCCACAAGGAGGCAAAAGAAAAAAACAGAGAGGACACCTTCAAAGAGAGACCTGACACACTTTGTTCACAGAAACCTGTTGGTATTTGTTCTGGACTTTTATCTCACAAGCTGTGAGCAAGTGTCAAAATTAACACTGATAACACCAAACACAATGCAGAGTGTACCGGCCTGTAAGAAGGACAGCATATCTGAAATGTTGCTGTCTCACATATCAGGACGGAAGCCGCCGCTGTCATGAATTGTATCATTTCACGTATTGATTAGGATCCAAAAACAGGCATTCTAAGAATGCAGCTCAAATTTATCAGCTGTTAGTGTTCTTCCCACTGTCTTTGTGAATGCAAGGTGCTCTGAGGTTCACGTCAGCGTTACCGACATGCAGAATGTATCAGGTGCATGAATCGATTGTAGTTTGAAAGTACACAGGAATACAGGAACAAATACTGATCAGAATGTTAGCTCTGTGAGCAAACATGCCATTTGAAGGTACTCATTGCAATGTCATCAAAACTGGTCAAAACAATTCCTAAAGTAAGAAACATCATACACATAGTCACGGTTTATGTGACCCTGAATAAAAAACATTGCAAGCCAAATTTGTGAACAGCTGCCGACTACCACAGATGTTTGTTTACCTGCGGAAACAGCTGAAGAGATTAAAAATCGATAATCAATGAACGCCTATATGGAAGAGTTGATTGGGATCGAGAAGTCCAATGATTTTGATGTATTGGTATTTCAAGGTACTTTGTTGTCATTCGCATCACATGTGGTACATGAGGTGGAACAAAAGTATATACTCAAGGTCCCAGTTACACCCAAAAATAGCAACAACAAAAACGTATAAAAAGAAACAGTATACAAGGATCTACATGCGAAACAATGATAATGTAAAATAATATGGTGTATTAAGGAGCAGCCTGGACATTTGTGCTCTAGTTCATTGATTATTGTGTATGCAAATAAATTTGCTTTGTTTACATTAACTGCATACCCGGATTTCAAATATTTCTGTAAAAACTACTTCTACACTATTTCAAACTGCACTGTTCAATGCAGGGGAGCATGGCCTTTTTTATGTTTTATTTCTTACAATGAGTACCTTTAATACAGTTAACTTTTTGTTTCGCAGA
Source organism: Hypsolebias longignatus (assembly GCA_031762435.1). Taxonomy (NCBI): domain Eukaryota; kingdom Metazoa; phylum Chordata; class Actinopteri; order Cyprinodontiformes; family Rivulidae; genus Hypsolebias; species Hypsolebias longignatus. The sequence goes on from JARVGV010000002.1 coordinate 18,391,324, forward strand.
AGCCTTTCATTTGAGTAATGTACCCTGTAAAGATAATTTATTTGTCTTCCTCAAATGATCAATTTTGGATACAACGTATGTTTCTGCTCAGTTTTAAATAGAAGCACAAAGTAACATACTTGCTTCAATAATAAAACAATGATTTATTGACGTGGTTTAAGTCGAAAGTATATTTCTTTTGCACTCTGTATGGGCTAGAGCAGGGCTATCCAACAAAACTGCTCAGGGGGCCAACAGCTCAGTCATCCAGTGATTAAAATCATTATGTAAATAAACACAAGTTTACAATTATCTGTTACCTTTTAAATTTGTTTATTTTATTGCATGGAATCATAAATGTAATAAACAGAACCCAAACCCAGGACGAAAAAAAAAAAAAACAACAAACTACTGTATTTTATTTTGTTGTATTTATTTATGAAGTGGGCCGGACTGAAGTCACCCGCGGGCCAGAAATGGCCCACAGGCCACCAGTTGAATAACCTTGGGCAAGAGTAAAATGAAATAAAAGGATAATTTAAAGTTGTATCTGGTCTTTTTGGTTAAGTATGCTGTTGGCCTTTACAATATAGACATCCTGCAGTAAACTTGGAGTCATGGCTCTGGCAGCCATGTTTAGCCTTTGAATACATCTGCAAGGGGTCTAAAAGGGACAAAGGACTAAAGGTCACGTTCATGACGTTTGACCCCTTTAACTGACTGGAAGTGCTGGATTTATAACCTACCATTTTAGCAGCTCATGGACACAGTAAATGTCCAGCATGGTGAAAAATGGGTTGAGCGTAGCCGCGCCCTGACCGCCGCTGCACTTCCAATCCTCACACCGCTCTGAGGTCTCCTAAACACATACGGTTAAATTTAGACTTGCTCAGACTGACCACAGCCACAGCCAGACCTTCTGAAAACGGCCTCTCATTGTTTGCTCTTTCTCCTTTTTCTCCACCTCTCTGAGCGTATAACCTTTGTTCGCCGGCTCGATTCCTCTACTGAACCTCCATACCACCTCACACTCACGCTCTCCTTGTTGCTCCTGTCATGCTCAGGAGCAGCTGGCTTGAGCTGATTTACGTGGTGCTTAAATAAGTTTAGTGCTCAGTTATGGAGGAAATTACATGTTCAAGTCACAGCACTGGCAGGATTCACATCCCCTAAAATACGGATGGAATTCTTAGAATGTTTTTTTTTTTTCCCCCAGTATCGTTTGTCTCAGCTGAGAGGTTCATATTGGGTCATCTGACGGTTCAAACTGTTTCCTTCCTTAGAAGCGGAGCACATTCTTCTCTAGCCTCCTGAATCATGGAGAGAAGTATCTGGAAAATGAAATTGTACTCGTACTTTTTGGAATATTTCAGTTTAAAGGGAGTTATATTTAATAGTTGCCTATTTCTGATAATTAAAGCAAGTGTATCTTTTCACTATAGTATAACATTTATATTGGAACTCTTTGTGTACAGATGTGATGCTTGACCTTTTATACAACCTATCCTATTTCTCTTGTAATTTGTCATTTTTTTGTTGGCAACTACCTAAAAATAAACCCTTTAATTTTTTCTTCACAAAACCTTCTTTTGTTCTTTTCACATATATGTTTTTCAGCTTGCTTAAGTCTTTAGAAAAAATCATTCCAATACATTTTTTAAACAGATCTAATTATCCGTTTTATGAGTGAGCAATAAATGTTATTTTTCCTCACACCCCGCCTGGCCCAGCTCGATGCTCACTGGCCCGTACTGGATCCTGTTGGCGAGTCATAAAAATGACAAGATCACCTATTAGCATCAGTGCTCTCGTTATCTCTTTCAGCTGCTTAACGTGTGGTTGCATGCAAAGACCGAGGGCAGAATGTGTGCAGCAAATAAGATTTGAGGGAAGTCATCTGCTTTATTTGCAAATGTCTTCTGTTCCTGGCCGTTGGCTTAGTTTATTCACTAAATAAATCTGACTCATGCACAAAATGCAGTCTTTCTTTTGTCAGGTAAAATATCACAGAGGAGAACATTTGAGTGTAATTCGTGTTTAAAAGATGAAAAGTTATATTTATTTAAAGAGTTTGTGGCCTCTGCATTGGATATTTTTTGTGTTAAATTCAGCAGCAATCAAACTATAATAACAAAAAAAGGTTAAATCTTGCCATCTAGACCAGTTTCTTTAAATGAGAAACATTTAAAAACTGGTCCGGATGACACGATTTAAACTTTTTGGTTATTATCTACCTGGATAATTCCGTTTTCTGAACCACTTCAGCCTTGGTTGTCCTCAGGCTGTTTCTGTGAGTAGCAAGTTGGCCATCTGGCCTAAAACATTTGATTGCTGGACATGACGATTGCTCGTTTAGAATAGGTGTGTTTGCATGTGTTAAAATCCTACATCTGAGATCCCAACAGCAGTGAAGGCTACCTATGGGACAGATCTGGTTGGCAGGCCGCAGACTGATGAAGTCCTCTGGATGGGGGCATGAAACCTTTCTCATTTAAAGAAACTGATCCAGGTGGCACATTTTAACAATTTCTGTTGTTATCTACCTGCTAATTGAGCTTACAAATCATTTACCAAACTGTAATGTTAAAAAAAAAATCTTTCAGAAAAAATAAAAATGTATTCTCATTCAGAAATCCACTGATCCCAGACTGTTGCACAGCAACCTGCACTTTGATTTTTCATGTTATCACTGGAAGAGAGTGTGGAACTGACAGAGACCTAGTTTCCCTCAAATGGAATTCAAAGGACTTTTTCTAAAAATGTTGCCTCGATGGACACAGAAAGCCTTTTTTCCTTCTTTCACTCAGGAGCTCAATTAAACTGTGAACTCAACAATTTGTGCCAAGTTTTATTTTATTTTATTTTTTTAATTAACATTTGATTCAAGACATCATTTTAGCTCATTTAAACACTAAGATCAGCTGTTTCTCTTTGTGAAGTATGCTTCAGTTACCAAAAGTTGAATTGTTTTGCGCATGCTTTCATCATGGTTCACAAAGTTTGTTTTCTCAGTCATCCAGGTATATAACAACAAAAAAGGTTGAATCATGTCATCTGGACTTCGTT
>JARVGV010000002.1:18406078-18417650 GCA_031762435.1 Hypsolebias longignatus
TGATTTATAAATAAATCTAACACAAAGATGGTGACAATTTAATGATTTTACTTCAACTTTTAATTTGCTGGCAAAGTGAAGACATTTTTTTATTTTTTTGGCCGATTCATCGATTAATCAATAAAATATCGGCCGATTCTTCGATTGTTGAATTAATCGTTAGTTGCAGCCCTAGATTAATCATCTCAGAAATTATTGCAATAAACGATAATGTTTTAAATTTAACAGTCATTAATTGTCAAATTTTAGAAGAAATGTTCATTTGTTTGGAGTGTAGTACCTTTTTTGACCACCTGATGGAAGTATAAGACTGTTTGAATCAAAGAATGGATAGTTGCACAGCGCGTCTCTAAGAAAAATGGGAAGGAAGGACTTTGACATGACATGGGCTGACATGGTGACATGGTGGACGCTCGGTGGTTTGAGCTCTTTAGCATAGCATTTTTCACACAAAGCTTTTAATTAAAAAAAAAATCAGTAAACAAGTTTTCAGCTTCTTTTTGCAGAGAAAAAAACTTTTTACAAAAAGGCATGGGTTTCAGCTGTGAATTTGGAGCTTCGACAAGACGGAGGTTTATTCCCAAGGTTGGCCTGTTGGCTTAGCTCGTAGCTTAGCTTCTCATAATCCAAAAATGTGATTTTGGACAGTTAAAACAGATTTTAAAGAGAAAGGGAGGAGTCAGTGAAGAGCACCAGAGTGGAGCTTTTTGTCATCCAGTGTCTTCAGTAGAAGGAGAGACACAAAGAAACGATAAAGCCGATAAATGAACATGCGGTTGATAATTTTCATTCATCATGCGATTACTTGATTTATTGTTTATCGTGGCCTACTTATAGCTTTTTCTGCAGATATTCTAATGTAGAGATATAAATGTGAAACATCTTTCTAAAACCTTGACTTGAGATGTTTTATTTTCTTGGCAAGCAAAAAGTGTGAGTTAAGTGATTTTAGTGGTTTCAGTAATGACTTAAAAGCCGAGAATATCTATTTTAGTAAAATGCATTAAATGGCTGGACCTTATACCAGCAAGGGTATTATTTATTTAGTTATTTAAGCTGATTTTGTATATTTGCTGTTTATGGTCCCTGCAGTACACTGTTCTTTGACAGGCATGTCCGATTTAGAGGATGTTGAACCTTGGTCGGGATCGTTCAGATTCTCTTGTCCAATAGTCCATATACAGTCCACGTTACTTGTTTATCGTCTAAACTGGTCACAGCCACACCCACATGCTGAGATTAGTGTGCCCAAGTGTGGATGCCACAGGATTAGAGCTTCTGACGGATGTAGTTTGCTGTCCCATCAAGGCTTTGCAGAGCTGCTTAGAAGCATTTTGCTCTGGTCAGAGCATCAAATGGATTAAAATGAGGTATCAATGCTGTTGACAGATCTTGAGGGAGTTATTTATTCATTAATTAAAAGTAAATTATTTAATTATTTTAGCCATAAAATAAAAAAGTTAAGAAAGTATAACATACCAGGTTTTCACAGTACATTGAAACAAAAAGTAAAAAAACGGAAACTGGTTCAGTGTTTCCCCTAGTTAACTTGCCATGGCGGGGTGCTCATCTCATCCATGATTTTTCGTGATGGGGAGGGACGGAGACATGTCTGAGCAAAGCTTGTACTAACAGTTTTTGAGCAGGGGTGGGGGGCGTTCAGCATGAGGGAAGAGGCACCTTTAGCTTTTTAGCTAGCAAGCCTGTATTTTGTGCTGCTAGCTTAGTGCTATGTCAGTACCGGGTGGGAGGTGGAGGGGCAAATTCGCTTTGGTAGGCGAGGTGCTCAGTTCTGTTGACGGGGTGGGGCACCCTGCTTGTATAATGGTAGGGGAAACACTGTGGTTTATTGGTTTTTATTTTAAGTCATCTATGAATCCTGTTAATGCTCCTGCTTGAAACTAGCTCAAATTGCTTAGTAATATGTTATATTATATAAAATAAGTATTTACATAACACCTTTCATAAGTCTATCACAAAGTGCTTTACAATAAAAGCAAGAGAAAAACATACACATACACCAAAATACATTTAAACATCCATACACATACAAGTTTAGAAAAATACAAGTCAAATGGTGAACGCACATATCAAAAACCCTATACTTCTAGCTAAAAGCCTGTTTATAAAATAATGTCTTTAGAAGTTTTTTTTTATGCATTAATTGAATCTAGGTTGTGCGAAATATGGGCAGTGCATTTCAAAGTCGGGATGCAACTGCTTGGAACAAATGTTTGTCAGCAAACTATCTCTTGAATCAATTAATTAATTAACAAAAAGCTCAAAAAGCATGCATTGGCTGCACATCTACAGTTTATAAGTTTTCGCAGTCAACTTTATTTAAGATGATTTCCACAGCTAATTGACATTTGCTAAATTACATACAACAGGTCCTATTGAAATGGCGGCCCGCGGGCCACTTCTGGCCCACAGGTGACTTCAGAGTTTTAAAAAACGGGGTGGGGGTTGGTCTGAGTTTTGAGTTCTGTTTATTACATTTCTGATTCAGTGCAGTAAAGTAAACACATTTAAAAGGTAACAGATCATTGTAAAACTTGGTTTATGTACATAATGATTTTAATTGCTAGATGTCTGGCCCCTGAGCTGCTGGCTTTCAGAAACGACCCCTGAGCAGTTTTGTTGGATAGCCCTGACATACAGTAATAAGACAACACAACAAGCAGGTCATAATTTGTAATACCAAGAAGTGGGATACTTTGCGGGTTGCTTAACCATTAAAAAGTACTAGTCAACTCTGGATAAATATGGCTTCCTTATTCTGCTAATTTAACTTTTTAAGGAATTTCAAAATAGAAATATTTTGTGCTTATGTTAACATATATAGAAGGTAGCATTCTTCAACTTTAAGTCTGTTTTTAATATAACAAAGACATAATGTGATTTAAACATTAACTGTTTCATATTTCTACTAGTGACCTGAGTTGGGCTGAGTCGAGCACATGGGAAAAGGCCATAAGGGTTAATTTTCAAACTGGCTTTGCACATTTCCAGCCTGGTTTGTTTTGGTTGAAAACTGTCAGGAGTTCCTACAGTTTGCAATGCGTCTGTGCAATTTCAACATTAGCTTTGTAATTAATAGGAAGGAGTGCTAAGAGTTGAAACAGTGGCCTGAGTTTTACTGATACTTTTTTCATGGCCTGCAAGACTGACAGAAAACATACTGTGGGTTAGTCTTGATGTATTAAATGCAGTGGATTTAAGAGATCTTCATGGTTAGTTTTCAAGTCACAGTTTGCTGTTGTTGTTTTTGCTACTCCTGTCTTCAGGGTTGCCACAGTGAGCAAACTGCACAATAGATTTGTCAATTGTTTTATGGTTGATGCCCTTCCTGATTCAACCTGGGCTCAAACTGCAGCCTCAGGATTACAAGACCAGAACACTGACCACAGAGCTACTGCAGCACCTTTCATGTCACAGTAGATCTTTTATTGATTCTGTTTTTTTTTTTTTTTGTGTTATTTTTTTTTTTAGATTAGCAGTTTACATCAGATCTCTTTTCTTTACAGTACTAAATAAAAAATACATGTATTCACTAAGCATGTTAAGTTTGTGTCTGAGAAACTGGCTTTTATCTTCCTGCTTGCTTCCATTCCACTTTGGTCGTGACTAATCCCTGGAAACTTGTCTGTGTTGACTGTGTGTTGCCTTCTGAGCTCTGATTACACCTTCTAGCTCTGCAAAGGTTGAATTAAAGTTTGACAAACAAACTATCATCTGCCATTTCTGTTCATACTCCTATGATAAATAGACAAATGACCAATACAGATAACCTAATATTAAAACCTAGAGAAGGTTTTTATGAGGTGTCTTACTTATAGTGAAAATTAATTGAAAGCAATTCTCTAGAACTTTTTATTTTTCCTTTTGTATTGATAAATAAATTCATAGCTGCATAACTGTTGATTCATGTTGTAAATGTAGGAAGATTGACAATTAAAAAGGTTTGTACATGACATGCTATAAGGTCTGGTTGGACGTTTTATATCTGACATTCATAAGTTATCAAGACAAACTGGAAGTGATTGCAGTACTCATGTAAACGTCTTTTTATACAAATTACTTTTTATCATCTTCAGATTTTTTTTTTTGTCTTTTTGGTGTCAATTCATGTGAAACTTCTTGCCTAACTTGACAGAGGTTTGATTATGTTTGTTAGATTTAGAAACGTCTTTTGGCTCAGGCTCAGTTCAAGCCTGCTTCTTTTGGGCAGAATCAAGGTTTTTCTTGGCAGCACAAGTAAGCAGACATAAACTAGTATTGTTCTTGGAGTGCTTCTACATTGCATTCATGTTGAACCTTTTGGTGAAACATTTTAAGTAAGTTAGTTGGAGCTTCCTGTCCTCGGTGAGTTGCAGTAGGCTTGCATAAAGACCAGAACTTGTTTTGGCATTCAGGATGGCAATTAATGAAACTTTTTTTTTCATGTAATATTTAGCATTCTTTCTGCAACAAAGTCCCAAAGTGTGAAACATTAGAAGTCTGTTGTTGGTATGCTTATTGTTTCAAAATGCTGCACATTCTCTGTTGATGACAGGTCAGAAATACAACCTTACCAGCTCAAAATAAATTAGTAAATGTATTCAGCATCATGTTCTGGTTTAGAAAAAAAACATATAAACAGGATGCTCAGGTCCTGAGTTATTGAGTCCCAGAAAACTGCAGAAATATGCCAGTCTTTTAGCCTTTACAGAGGATGACATAGAAATGGTATAAGGTTTGAAGCTTAGAGCCTGGTCTGTTTTCAAAGTTGGTGAAAATCAGCCTCGTTTGTGAAAGTGCAAATGAAGTGTTCAGCTGCAACTCGACTGTCGGAAAGAGAAGTGTTTCAAAGGCCAGATGGTTCGGAAACAGACTCTGCCAGAACCAAATTATTTCAGTCAAATGTTTGTGGTGTTGGTTGTCAGCTTAGAGGCTTTGTCTGCTTTGTAAATTGACACAGGTGTCTCAGAGTCTCCTTTTCATTAGGCACACAAACCAAGTACAAATCACATTGGACATATGTTATTTATAGGGGTGCGAATCTCTGTGTCTGGCGATTCAGTTCAGATTTTTGGTGTCACGATTGTCAAAATTGATTTTTTGATTCAGAAATGATTTTTGATTCAGAAACAATTTTTCTATAGAAATGGTCATACATTTAGTTTCAGTGATATAACTGACAAGTTGAAAAGAATAAACAACAATGTAAACAAATAAAACATTTATTTAAAACAATAATTTTAAGCTGAGAAGATTAAACAACAATGTAAAAAAAATGGAACATTTATGTAAAACAATAATTTTAGGTTCTTTATTGTATCAAATCTTTTTGCATCGTTTGATATTTAGACCAAAAATAGGAACAAATAATACAGGAGTGCATACAATTATGTAACTTAAATTTCCAGTACTGTATTAGGTTAGCTTAGTTGCTTGGGTTTCTCTAAAACAATAAAATTAAAAGAAAAATCTAGGACCAAATAATTCATTCATCCATCATCTTTATCCACTTCTTCGTTTTCGAGTTTCAGTGGTCACTGGTGTCCAGGTCCAGTCATCACTGTGTGAGAGGGAGGGGGACACCTGGACAGGTCTCCAGTCCATCACAGACACATAATTCAAAATAAATATATAAATGCAAAAGTAAACAGACTTCAGCCTACCATAGTACATTAATCTTTAACTCAAATTAAAATACAGACTTCACAGTTTTTTTTAACCGTATTGATTCATATCTAAATCTTTAACACAATTTCAAAACATGTGCAAACCTGCACAGAATCTCTTCTGAACTGTAATTTATAAACTATAAATTGTTTAATTTAGAACTGGCTCCAGGCGATGTGTCATCTGGTCTCTTAACCTGTTAAAAAGACAAATTACATTAAGTTTGTTGTATAACTTGTCTATAAGTTTTAGTATAATATGAGAAACAATGCTTACCTTTGAGCTGCAGCTGCTTCAGAACTTCTCCCATGTTATTCTTGTTTCATGCTGGAGCTGTGTGGACCTTTATCTACGTGAAGGAATAACGTACGTTGCTTCCAGCGTATTAAAAATAAAACTAAACCCCTCACGTTCTACTGAGCTGTCTGCTCGTACATCCTTTGTGATATAGCAGGAGATGGAGAGAGAAATATTTTCAGCAGACTTTGCTGGTCGGCTGTTTTCACTTTCAACTTCCGTGCATTTTATTGTATTTCCAAAATACTGTAATCTTATTTGACACTTCTTGCAAACAACTGTGCTCTTGTTAAGCTCTGTCTTCCCCCAGAACATTGTAGGATCTGAAATAATTTTTAAAGACGAAGGAGGAAGTTCAACCACCCTGACCCCCTCCTCCATGCTAGCAAGCTCTATTCAGATAAAGGAAGCTGCGGTACGGTGGCCCACACGGCCAAAAATCTACGGCGGCCGAGCGGACACGTAATGCAATATGCAGTACACTCAAGAGTTGGAGAAGAAAAAAATAAATAAATATACACGTTTTAAAATCGATTAATGGGCTTTTAGAATCAATTCAGAATCACCAGGACTAACAATCTAGATTATTTAAAAAAAAAAATCAACATTTTTTGCACCCCTAATTAATTATAAACAGTATTTACAGTTTCTGTAATTATATTTACTTGCATTCCTAATTTGTCATTATGTTCAGTGTTGCAACAAATGACCAGAAGTTGACAGTTTTTTTTTATTAATTAATTAATTTATTTTTTGCAAGTAACATTTAGGTGATTGGAAGGTCAGTATAAAAAAAATCTGTTTGACATACAGAGTAGTTTATTCCATCCTTGCTATGCCATAGACACAGATTGCATTTTGTTACTGTGCTTTAGTGAACTAACTATAGTAAATCTGGGATCAATATGCAGAGTCAAACCAACTTTTTCCTGTAAGCTTTTCGGCTGTGAGCACAATACTTGCACAACTACACAGCTAAAACTTTGAACTAAAAGTTTGTCCCATTTGCCTTTGAATGCAGCCTTCCTGGATCAATTACCAATAGGAATTTAAGTTGAGGCACTTTGGGGGCATCACATTTTCATTACTCTGGGATAGCTTGCTATCCATCTAGATTACTAAAGCAATTTAAGAAAAATTGAACATTAATCCTTTAAAAAAAAATAAAGATTTTGCATAAACTCTACATTGACAGGGAATGAGGAAAAAGCCCCTTTAGAGCTGCATTAGTTAAAGCTGATAAATACCTACAATACAGAAAAAGTAGAGGGAAAAAAACATTTAAATGGTGACTGAACAGCAACATTTTAAATAGTCTCTTCCTATATGCAAAAATATAGAGCAAATTATTGTCTTAAATGCCTAAATTTATATGTAAAGATCTAGCATTCCATACATATGTCTAAGTATATTTTTATGTTAGCTTATGTCAATAAGCTATGGTGGCCATCTGGAATTGGCTCAGATATTAATGAGTTGGAGATGTCCATTCAGTAGTTTCTACATGTTATTTTAAATTCTTAGTCAGTTTGAGATATTTTGTTACTAGACTGTCAGGATTGATGCCAACAGTTAATGTCAAAATTTAAGAAAAATTACAGTAGTCTCTCGCTACTTCGCGGTTTGTTTGTCGCAGACTCACTTTATCGTTGTTTTTCAAAATACAGGTCAACCTCGGTTTACGTTTGAATTCTGTTCATACGAGCTGATCATAAACCGATTTGATCGTAACCTGAAATGTGGCGAACGTAAATGCGGGTTTTGGCCCGTAAACCGAAACTGAAACTAAACTGAAACCACTCGGCGGCCGTATTGTCTTTTTAAACCCGTTTTTTCAATGTAAAACAACTGCACACTTAGAACACCGTTTTAATGTGTTTCCAAGCAGTTAGCTAACACAATACCCTAAAAAAAAACATAAAATGCTGCATAAAAAAGTCAGTGAAAACGAAACTGAAACTAAAACGGCAATCGGTAACGTCTTTTCAAACACGTTTTTTTCAATGTAAAACAACAACTGCGCACTTAGAACACCGTTTTAATGTGTTTCCAAACAGTTAGCTAACACAATACCCTCAAAAAAAAAAAAGAAAGAAAAAAAAAAAACCATAAAATGCTGCATAAAAAAACGTAAAATGCTGCATAAAAAGTCAGTGAGGTGTGATGACGTAACAGGGGAGGCGGGTCGTAAACGTGAAAAAGCTTAAACCGAGAGGGTCGTAAACCAGGGTTGACCTGTATTTTAGTATAAATTAAACATTTCATTTACAAGTATGTATACCTAAATATTTAGTTTACTAATTAAATGTTTTGTTTCTAAGTTAAACATTTAATTCCTAAACCAAATGTTTAATTTTCTAACGAAATATTTAGCTCATATCGGAATAGATATTTTACAAACTAAACATTTAATTTTCAAAATAAATATTTAATTTGCTAATTAAATAATTGCATTGGACCTAAATATTTAACATGCTAGTTAAATATTTAGGTCAAAGCTAAATATCTAGTTAGCAAATTAAATATTTATTTTACTAAATATTTAAATTTCTAATTAAATATTTAGTTTGTACTTAAATAGATATTTTACAAACTAAACATTTAGTTTCCAAAATAAATATTTAGTTTACTAACTAAATATTTATCTTGGACCTAAATATTTAACTTGCTAGTTAAATATTTAACTTGTTAGCTTAATATTTAACTTGCTAGCTAAACATTTAACATGATAGTTAAATATTTAGGTCCAAGCTAAATATTTAGTTAACAAATGAAATATTTAGTTTAAAAATTAAATATTTAGTTAGTAAATTAAAAATTTAATTTCATACCAAATTATTTAGTTTACTAACTAAATATATAGGTATAAATTAAATATTTAATTTACACCTACATATTTAGTTTACTAACTAAATATTTAACTTTCAAGTTAAATATTTAGTTTGTAAACTAAATATTTATCTTGTAAATTAAATATTTATTTGGGAACTATGACATTTATAAATGTATGAATAACATGGTGAAAACATGACTGAAAAAAAAAACTATTTTTTTCTTATTAAAAGCTAAATAAACCAAAAATGTTGAGGTTATTTTTTGACTGTGCAGCTTTACAAATGGTGCCCCATAGGACTGGTGCTCTGTTTGCGATACTTCCGATCGAGACTGGTGCAAAACAATTCTCAAGAATGGAGGCAGCAAAGTGATGCCAGCAGTGCACAGTTCAAGTCGAAAAGTCTTGATTTAAAATAATGCAATGGACAAATTTCATGATTTTATATTTTGATTTCAAAAGGAGCGTTAATCACTGTGTGGGTGTTGGGGCCTCGTATCTTTTCAGCTGATTGGCAGCAGCTGTTTGACATACAAGTGGTTGAATTTACACAAGAAACATCTAAAAAGCACGATTGGAGTCGAGCCTTTTGATTGGTCTTTTTGGACAAATTGAGGTTGCTGCAGATTTATTCAAACAAAAACGCCTCCGCGTAAAACGTTATTGCGCCTGCTCCGCATTTTCAGGCAGTGTTCTCTAATAAAAGTTATTTGCTGCTTGTTAAGCTCATCCCATTTTCAGATTGTGTAACTTCCCTGCACGGCGTTGTGCTGCAGAGCTGCAGCCATAACGTTCTTTTAGACCACTGTTTAATGAAGCAGGACTTAATTTTCCTCGTGTAATTGCCGTGTTTATTAATCGTTGTTTTAGGAGGAAGCTGCGTGACAAATTAACAGTGTGATAAGATAAGAGCAGCTCTTAACCGAACGTCTGTAGCGAAAGCGCAGAGCCGATCAATGAAACAAAAGCGGCTGGTTCTGCCCGGGGTCCACGCCCGGCGACTGATGGGCGGTCAAGGAACGAAATGAAACTGCTCCAAGACGGACGGGGGCACGACGGGAGAAAGACGCACGCACCGGGCAGTGTTGAAAATATTTACAAAATCCAAACCTTTAGTGTTTTAAATTATTACATTTGTGATTAAAGTTGATGATCGTTTCACAGCTTTAGCATTTAAGTACTTTGTAAGTGCTTGATCTTTATTTGCATTCCTGCGGTTTTTCTCAAACTGGGACGTTGGTGCAAAACAGCATCTGCTTCGTTTCATCTCGCCCTGAAAGGAGTTTCATTCGATCTGCTGCGTTCTGCTTTTCTTTGAAAGCACCTCGCAGCATTTTGGATCCAAATTTGCCTGAAAATTATGTCGCAAAGACAGACGTTTATGTCAGTGTTTGCCTGTTAGCAAAATATTCACTGGATAGATTTTAATGAAACACGCAGAAATAAATTAATCTAACATTTTAACATTTGGAGCCAACCAAGAAGATTGCTAGAACCAGCAGACCTTAGAACACAGTAAAATGGCTAGAACTAAAAAACTCTTCGGACTGATGAAGTACTTTGGATGAACATTGGTGGATTTTTTTTAATTTTTTTACCTGGATTATTGAGCATGAACTTTGGCATTATGAACCATTTTGGCATGACTGCCTTAGAGGAGTTGACAGGGGAGAGGGCGGGCCCCAGAAACAATCTTATCACCAGCAAACTGTTTTTTTCCACTACGGGAGTGTGCTGCTTGTGGGACTCCAGTTTGTTTGTGGCACTTCAGACTGATGAAGTACTTTGGATGAAAGATGAAACGTCTCAGTTAAAAAAACTTAAGAAACCATCCAGATGACCTGATTTAACATTACTGGATTTTTACCTGGATTATTGAGCTTTAACTTTGGTGTATATAATTCAGTTGTACAAAGATTAAGTATAAAATTGGTGTGGTAGTAGCTGAGAGTAACTCACAACACAGTTCAAGTGCTAATATATATTGCAGCACCACGATATAATGTTATTTACAAGGTTTTACTATAACTGTTAAGCCATGACTTTTCAACATGAGATGATCTTAAATTTCGGACACGAAAGGCGACGGTTGATGTGCATTTCTGTAAGGAATGATAGGCCTTTAATTTGAAAGGGGATTCTGGAATGTTCTGATCAAATTTCTATTTTGTCTCAATTGCATTGATGCAGACAGCAACATCACATGCCAACATGTTGTTGCATTCCTTTAATTGTGAGTCGAGCTGAGATGAGAGGAAATTCACAGATCTGTGGAGACTCTTTGAAAATGTGCACGATAGCTGTGCACAGAGAGCCAGTCAGCTGAACAGTCCCGATGCCAGGAATGATCACACTTTTAGTTTCAAAGCAATCTCTTTTCTAACATCAAGTGTTGAAATGGAAGATAAAAAAATGTCTTCTCTGAAGTGAGGATGATGCTGTTACATTTGGTTCTTCGAGCTAAATCAAACCAGAGTTAAAGTGGAACGAGATGTTCCAGCTCGAAAAAGACAGAGTTAGAAATCAAACCAAAAAATATATACTGTACCGGTATATATAATTGGTGCAACTCAGACTGCAAGCTGCAGGACTTTGAAATCTTTTCTAAACATGTGAAAAAACTTTTAAATAAAGATGTGAGGACCGTACAACACTGTAAGACTGATGGGAAATAAACTACAGGTAGTCCCCGACTTATGAACGGGTTCCGGACCTAAGAACGGTTCGTAACTCGATTCTGCCGTAACTCGGATCCGAACGCACATGGCGCCGTAA
>JARVGV010000002.1:18427713-18442126 GCA_031762435.1 Hypsolebias longignatus
ACAAAGTCCAGATGACATGATTCAACCTTTTTTGTTGTTATATACCTGGATGACTGAGAAAACAAACTTTGTGTTATATCGATATGCAGAGATGATCATAATAATAAAGATCTTGAACTTTAACCCACTCAGACCCAAACCAAAAAGCTCTTCATTATTTCAGCTTTTTCTTCTGTGATTTTGCCCAGCATTAGTCTAATGGCCTAACCAAGCCAACAGTGTTCAAAAACACACTGCCAACTCGAGCACTTGTTGAGTTTTTGTGTCCACATCATATACAGTAGTTTCCTTTTGCTGGGCACTTTCCACAGGAAACAGGAAAGACCTTTTTAAATGTCTGTCTTCATGTGCAGTCATAAGCAAAGGTGTGCTGTGGTGCCTTGGGCTCGTCTTAAACAAGTGGTGTTTTTCACTTTCCCTCCTATTACGCGTAAAACCATACATCCAGCTAGACAAATCTTTTCACAGCTATGAAAATAACTCCAGGAAATAAATGAAAGTGGGGTGGTGGAAGGGTGAGCAGAACAGAAGCCTTTCAGAAGAGCTCAAGGCAGAACCACAAATAAAAAAAAAAATCACTAATTCCTGTTGTTCATTCCCCTACCCTCGCATCTAACATCATCTAACAGTGCTGAGATCCAAGGAGAGTCCTTCTGCTTGAGGATGGATGTGCTGCTCACCTCCCTCTAAGAAAACATCATTTTAAAGCATGCAGTGATTTGATGTGTCAAAAAGAACCCAGCACAGTTCATGTCTGTGCCAGTGATTTAGGCTTTGAGATCTGTGATGAAACAGTTGTCTACTGTAATTCTTACCGTCAAGACAGAGTTGAAGGTAGATTGTCTTTTGTTGGTGTGTTACCAAGGTTGCACAATAATGACCAAGCTGAGTTTCATGAAACTCTTTTGGCAGTACGTTAGAGAAAACTTAAACTTGTTCTTCCTTCAGACCACAAGATATGCAGCAGTTTTTTTTTCTTCTTCTTCTGCAGACCCCATTGTGTCAGTTAATTTTGCAGTTAGTGCTACCTCTCATCTTGCTTTCCATCCTCTTTCACATGTAGGACTATGCAGACACGGAGCTTCTCCTGTCCAGAGCTAACGTGGACCAGGCTGCCTTGTTGTCCTACGCACGCGAGGCTGCAGATTTCTCCACCAACCACCAGCTGCCTACACTCGACTTTGCCATCAACCATTATGGCCAGCCCGATGTCGCCATGTTTGACTTCACCTGCATGTATGCCTCAGAGAACGCTGCCATGGTGCGCCAACGCAATGGCCACAAACTACTGGTGGCGCTTGTGGGTGACAGCTTGCTGGAGGTGCAGATTGTTTTAACACTATTGCTGAATATTTGAAGTTTATGTTGTGGTCTTTTATAATATCCCTTTTCTCATGGTTGTGGTCATATTTATTATTGAATGTGGTGTTGGCTGTTGTCTTCAGCCGTTCTGGCCCATGGGCACTGGCATCGCTCGAGGTTTCCTGGCAGCCATGGACTCAGGCTGGATGGTGAAGAGTTGGGCCCAAGGAAAAACCCCTCTAGAGGTTCTAGCTGAGAGGTGATGATGTGGAATCACTGATACACACACGGAGTTTCATTCTGTTCTTGTACTCACATTTATACACTCATGCACAATCATGCATGTTTAATCTCTCTTCAGGCACACCCTTTTATCTCTAAGTGCTTTACTAGGAATTGTGGCCATATGCGATTTAAAGCATCTGTCCCACCTTTCCTAGTACTAATGGAATAAGAAGCTCTAAGGCCTGAATGGAATGTGACTCCATTGTTCTGTAGTACTTCACAGTGCTTTGTGATCGTAACGTTAATGATTTGTTAATGGGTTTCCATGGTGTGTTTATTATTATTTTAAACTTCAGACAGATTTTAAATTTCTTGTACTGGGAAAGACATTTAAATCTGTCACTTTGTGTTCTAGGGAGAGCATATACCGACTTCTGCCTCAGACGACACCAGAAAATGTCAGTAAGAACTTTAGCCATTACAGCGTGGATCCCACCACACGTTACCCAAACATCAGCCTTAACTTCCTCAGGCCTAGTCAGGTGAGCATGAGTGGTCACAAACCACATGGCTTATTTTATATTCTAGTTATTGCAAATTAAAAATAGACCTAGTAATCAAACTTTGCGATGTAATGTCCTGATGCATGCTCATTAACTGAAGTAGATAAATCTAACAAGGTTGAGTCAGGTCCCCTGGACAGAGGACCTGACTCAGCCTTGTTAGATTTGGGATGCAACATTTGCTGTTATTCGATTTTCACTAGTTTTGTTCTTGGCAAAAATAAAAGTATCTTTTGTGACACATGCGTTGTAATATTGTTCATTTTTCAGGTCAGGCATCTCGTTGACACTGGAGAGCGCCAGGAAATTTGCATTGAAATTGAGAACGTGATCAACTCATCAACACCAAAGTTGGCCAGGAATGGTTCGTATATATTAATTATTAAAGAGACAAAAAAGCCAATGATCTAATCCTAATCTCCACTTTAAATCCTAATTTAAAATGACAAAAAAACAAAAAACAAATCCCTACTTACATACTTGTAATGTTGTAGACTGGGGGACAAAAGTAGTATGGTGTTAAACCTCTACATGATGAGGTATTTTATCTGTATCATTCACTCTGTGATATTCATTTAGCATTAAAGGGAATTCCTAAAATTAAAATAGTTAACCCCCTCCCCAACAAAAATATTTATATAACAACAACAACAACAGTAATATATGCAGCAGTTACCCAAAATCTGCTAGTGATTTGTTTGTGGCATGACATTCCTGTTTCCGTTTTAATAAAATTATTATTCATTTCAAGTCCACATCAGAGCCTGTGTGCACGTATTTGATGGTGACAGGTCCGAGCACTCAACTTCTCACCAGACACCCTCTCTAATATTTGTGCGTGGCGATTGGGATTAGGCCTGTACTCTGATTCATACCACCTCTTGATGCTGAACAATCAGTGTAGGATTGACCGTAATGTAATAATAATGAATTATTTTTACTCTAGACTATTACCTGCTTGACAAACAGTTGCAAGGTAAAATAAAGTCCAAATGCATGGTGTTGCTTTTTTGGGTTCTCTAATAGTTTTAACAGTTTTAAGTATTACTACCTGCTATATGAAGAAGTTAAGTTAAAGTAATCGTGGAATGTTGGAACTTTGTGGATGGACAGATCGTGCAGCTTAAATGTCCTTTGCGTGCACTAACCCACTCAGTCCTTCTCTTTTTTTTGTCTTCGATATATTTAACTTTTAGAAAAAAAATTATTTCTGCGTCTTCTAACTTGTTTGGATTTTTGTTCTCTTTACTTTGGCAAAAGATTTTCCATCGCAGTTCATAGTATATTTTTAATGGCTGGTATAAAGCTGGTACTAATAATTAATGTTAAAGTCATGGATGACAGCAGTCTATATTCTTTTGCTCAGCCATGTATTGCCACCCTAGAACAGTTCATATTTATTTTTAATTTTTAACCAAACTCCCATTCAAAGCACTGCTTAAACATTGACCCTTTCTTTTCTTTTATGCGCACAACAGAATCCATCGCTCGATCCAGTAAACTGCTCAACTGGTGCCAGAGACAAACAGAAGGATACAGGAATGTGAATGTGATGGATCTAACCATGTCTTGGAAGAGCGGCTTGGCGCTGTGTGCCCTCATTCACCGATACAGACCGGATCTCATGTGAGTATCAGAATCACAACCTGTAGAGCTCACATGTATGGACAGCAGAATTTATTTGATTTTTATTTGTTCAGTTGAAATGTTTGCCGAGTGTGTCCCTTAGGGGTTTGAGAGACAGAGTTAGGTCTGCTACCGTGCCTGAAATGACTGCCTGGCTCTGTTTATGTGCTTGTTTGTTGCAAATTATTTTTATGGTCCAGTTGGGATTTTGATTTTGGACAGTAAATCACTGTAAATGAGGTGACAACTAACAGTCAAGAGGGTCCCTTAAGGAGCCTTCTTTATATCCGCCATTCTTCTCCAATGCACCCACATATAAACACTCTCCTTACCATCTTATACACTATTACCAGTGCAGTCTCCATCTGCTCTGTCTAATGGAGTTTATTACCTTCTAGAGGCTTTATGGAATTCAACATTATCTGCTATTAGTGTTTCAGTCCTAGCTGACCTTTACAGAGCAGTGTAGCAGTAGTGCTCTGCCACCTCTGATTGGCCAGATGATTGGAGGATCAGAGACAGTAATGAGAGGAGGTAGAACAAAACCATGGTAATGTGTACACACGTAAAGGACGGATACTTAAGGAGGGGTTAAATGAAGATCTCACTCAATATCTGATGTGATCTTCTAATGCCAATGCTTTTAAAGTGATTTATTTTGAGGTTGAGATGTACTGATGAGGCAGGTAATAGCATTTAAGCTGGAGTTTAATGACTTTGTGAGTAATGCCTTCCACAAAGTTTACAATAACCTACTGTAAAAAACGTTTTAGCATTTGAGACAAACTTACCATTTGTATACGTTTAAAATAGTTTTTCATATTAAAAAAAAAAAAAAAATCAAATGTGTGGAGCAAATGTGCTGATACTGAATATTAAAGGAAGCCTTTGTGATTAAGATTAGATTAATTAAAAAAAAAAAAAAAGAAGGTCCATCTGAAACAAGTACCAGTAAAGTCTTGTGCAAGTCTATGTTTTGATTGTAATTTTTAGCATGGACTATTCTTCTTCTTCCTTGATTTCTCCTGGTTTTCATTCTTCAGTGACTTTGACTTTCTGGATGAGCAAGACCACGAGAGGAACAACCAGCTGGCTTTTGACGTGGCGGAGAAGGAATTTGGCATCTCGCCATGCATGACAGGCAAGGAGATGTCGTCTGTGGTTGAGCCAGACAAACTCTCCATGGTCATGTACCTCACTCAGTTTTACGAGATGTTTAAGGACACAGTGCCACCTGGAGGTGAGAATTAGTGATACAGTAGGGTTGTTCTGTTCATGACGTTTTTTTTTAAAGCTTTATTATTTATAACCTTGAGATAATTGCAATTCTTTGGTGACAGTTCTCAATTTATGTCCGTTATATGTGTTCAGACAACCACAACTTGAGTCCAGAGGAGAAAGCTGCATTGATCGCCAGCACAAAGTCTCCCATCTCATTCTTTAGCAAGCTGGGTCAAAGCATAGCTATCTCCAGGAAGCGAAACCCCAAGGTCAGCCATAGAAAACTGCATTTGTAAAAGCTTGTTATCATTCTTTCAGCATAAAACTTCATTGGTATGCTTGAATAACTCGTGACTTGTCTTTAACAGGACAAAAAGGAGAAGGATGTGGACGGTTTGGGGAAAAGACGGAAAACCAGTCAATCTGAAGATGTGAGTTGTTCTGACAAGCAAAGCTGACAAGGCTTGTGACAATTCTACCAGAACAACCTGACTAGTCCAACTAGAAATTTAGCCTCTTTTTTTATAAAAAAAAAAAAAAAAAAAGAAAAAAAAAGGCTGTTTTTGTTGCTTTTCCTCAGGAGGAATTATCCAGGACAGGTCGCGACGACCGGCCGTGTAAACCCGCTGTTTCTTCTGAGATAAAAATGGACACCGCTGCTGTAGGGAACAACAACAAAGTGAAGGTCATGGCCACTCAGCTACTTGCCAAGTTTGAAGAGAACGCGCCAGACAAGCCTACAGGGCTCAAAAGACAGGTATGGAAGAAACATTCATGAATCATAACTGTGGCGTTTCAGCTGATGGTTAAAAAAGAAAATAGTAGAGAAAGATGTGCGACTTTTAGTCGTATGAGCTCAGAAGGTTTTACAATCGTAATGGGATTTGTCTTTCCTGGATTGTGTTTTGACAAACATGCACATTTTAATTATGGGTTACAGGGCCTCTTGTCTCATGGTGGACGAGCTGTAGGCCACTGTATTAATGAGCTGAGGTCCAGAATACTAATGTTGGTCAAGCAGCGTATTGTTCCTGGGTCGTGTAGGCGGCCTCAGTGCTGACTAGACTTGAAGGGGATTGGCTGGTTCACAGAGCTTTGGTTTCCTTGCTGCTGATGTCCAACTGGGTGATGTGAGGAACAAATGGGTTATTGAATCTCTGGACAGCAGTTCTGAAAGAAAAGAAAACAGCTTTTTTTGTGTGTGTCACACAACTTTGTCTTTGAAAAACTGGTTCTGATTACAGAACCAAAAGTCGGATAGTTTCACTTCCTGAGTGTAAAGACTTTGAATGTTTGCAAAGATGTTTTGTGACGATTTATAAACGGTAAACAGTTGCTCAGTTAGATCTTACGCTCATATATTTGTTTCTATAGACAAATAGTTCAGTATATCATAGTGATGTATAAATATGTCACAGTTTACAGCTGCATGCTGATATCTTGACATATACTTATTATTTTTTTTTTAGCTTTTATTTGTCTATATTTGGTGCAACACACGTCTGATTTTCTTCCTTTTTTCTGTTTTATCCATGGCTCCACCTTCCTTCCTGGACCATTTCACGATGCCTTGCATGATTTTTCTGTCCCTCTTACTGGCCACTGGCACAATATTTGCCTGACCATAAAGGGGGATTCTCTGCCCAATTTCGACTGCTTCTTTTCCCCTTGCCCTCCACAAAACCCTGTGAATGAGCCAGTGCGCCTGGCACCTGTGCCTGCATGGAGAAAGGTAAACTTTATCCATTTAGAAACTGACTACTAACCTGATCATCTAACCCAAACGTGGGCAACATATGGCCCGAGAGACAAACGTGGCCCCTGAGCAATCGCTATCCTACCCCCAATATTCTTAATTGTAAAGAAAACAACTTTTAAATAAGTTGATGAAAACCTGCATTTTGTCAATGTAATTCAAGGAAATCTAAATTAAGCATCTTTGGACAAATACATCAAAAACCTTTGGGTTAAAAAAGCTGAAACTATATTTTTAGTCAACTTATTTTTTCTGTTTTAATAATTTTTTTTTTTTTTTTGCATATTTAAGCTAACAAATATATTTTCTTAAGATAAAATTTACAGAGTCTTACATCCTAAAGATTATTGGGGAGACACATTTTTATTAAGCATGTAAACTATGCTACAACAAGAAAAAGCCTGACAAAAGTCTTCTAAGATATATGTTCTAAAGAAATTGTATTTTTTATTATATATGAGCCCCTTTGATATTGTTTTCAATATCTTGATTTGACACTCTGGGGGGAAAAAAAACCTGTTGCACACCCCTGATCTATTTGTATGTCCATGTGGAGGATCACAGCAGAGACAGCTGCTTTTGTTTGTCCTGTCCAGTCTTAGTCTGACTTTCCTTTTTTGCGGGCTGACTTCAAATTTGTTGTCTTGAATTTATAGGAATTAAGTCAGTAGACAATATGAAAAACTGTTCAATTGTATAACTTCTTAATCACGAGCCTGTGAAGCTTTGTGTTTCTTTAGTGTGTGAGAAAGAGACATGCGGGCGCTACACTGTCATGGTCTCTCTTTGCTTGTTCTGTCATGGTTCAGAGACGCACACAGCAGCAGGAGAAGCTGAGCATTCGCTACAAAGAAATGATCAAATGTCAGACAATGCCCCACAGAGGGGAACAGGTATGGTTAGCTATGCTAGCGTGGTAGTTTTCCAACTTCTACAACCCTTTCACATCCCTTAGATCCAGATCATTCCCATTAGAGCTACTGAAGTGCCTTTACATCTCAGAAACATATACAGTACATGGAGAAGTTTTCTGTGCATTAAAAGTAACAATAAAATGCATCTGCAAGAGCCAGTTTGGCCTAATACCTGTTGGTCTGCCAAGTTTGAGGATTTTCTATGTTTGTTTTTATGATTATTTTTCCTGGCTGTGTCCTTATTATATGTTGTCCCACAATTCAGCAACGTCATTCATCTTTCCTGTCTATGCTGTATTTAAACTTCCATTTATTTTTAGGATACATTAAAATAAATCATTCATTGGCTATACCAGTCCTGACTTTTTTTAATTTTATATCAGCAGCAGAGTCACAACAATTAACCACTCAATGTGCTTGTCTTGCTCTGAATGCCCCTTTTCTCTTCCCATCAGATTAAGATACCGCTGTGGAAACATTAATTTAAAGCCTCAGACTCGTCATTGCTAGTTTGCAGTTTCTGTGCAGTGCACATTTAAGTCTTCAGCTGCTGAGTAAACAGGATAAAAATTGATACAAAGCCTATAAATTATATGAAACAAAATCCAAAACGGCTACATTTTATTTTAGGTTTTTTTATGCATTATTATAGGTTTGTCTCATTTATTTTAACAGTTTATCTGTGATTGACTAGTTTTAGCATTAATTGGTATTTCTGCAACTGTTTAAGGTTTTTTAGTAGCACACCTGTAGTTTGACGTGTGGTCTGCCATTTTGCCTTTACTCTCACACTGTGTGTGTGTGTGTGTGTGTGTGTGTGTGTGTGTCTAGTTTGCAGTTTTTGAACAAATAAGTGTAAATGTGTTACCATTGTGTTGTAGTTAAAGTACACCTTCTACCTTATTCTATGAACCAAGTAGACACTGTTTCCCTTGACAGTTTTTCAAACTAAACAGTGCAAAAATTAGTTGCATTCAAATATTTTTCCCATTTTAGATATAGATTTTTTTCACACAACTATTTCCTCACTGTGTTGTTCCTGTTCCTCGTATTTTAAGGCCAGAAGTGGTGCAGACCAAATGTCCAGCTCGGGCTCTCGAAGCTGCCCAAAGAAAACCATTCTGCTCCCTTCCTCCTCGTCCACCTCCTCGCTCTCTCTGCACTCAGAGGTGACATAAAGTGTGGTGTCAGTCTGTCTTGGTCTGTTTGTCTCCCTCTAGCCACAAACCAACTGCAGGCCTCCTTAGTGTCCCTATACTCTCCCACACTCCATCTCGTTTCTCTCTAACACTCCTGAACTGTCAGCCGCTGTACCTCCGATGTGGCTGCTGTAGTGGGTGTTGTGAATGAATAAAATGCAGCACTTCCTAGAGTTTACTTCTTTAGTTTAGCTTCTAAAATGTTGTTTATGTCGTCTCTGTGAGTGGGTAGTGAATGTCGTTATCAGAGGTGCTGCTTGTTTTCATGCTGACTGGTATGTTGGGGTTGTAACAGCTGCCAACTGGGGACGTCAGGTTTCTTTACCGTATCGTCAGACACTTTGTATAGAAGCAGAAAAGTCTCATATTTCAAATTAAAATGGATTAATAGAAATGCTTTTTAGTTTCAAAATAAAGCTGCATGTTTCATTTATCATTTTAATTAATTTACAAATTGAGCAGTCTTGAAGACGAAAATGAAAATGTAGTTTGGATTATTCATTTTAAATTTTATTTATGAGTCAAAACATGCAGCTTTATTTTGAAACCAAACAGCATTTCTATTAATCCATTTTAATTTGTAATATGAGACTTTTCTGCTTCCATAACTTTGAGGTTCTGCAGTTTTCTCACTTGATAGTCAGCAACTCACATTTTTAACAGTAAAATGTTCTGTAAAGATTATACATGTGTATAATGTGCATGTCTGCTTATTTCTGCATTCAAGAATATCCTTCCTGAGGAAGAGGAGCTTGAATATTATGAAAGGCCTCAGGTACACGGGGTACAGTATTGAAGTGAACGCATGTCGCTGTTGCTTTAGTTTCTGTTTGGAACGCGTTTTCTGCAAAAAGTTGTTGAAATAAATATCAGAGATCAGCTACAAGCAGTACATTCAAGAGCAACATCTCATTCAAGCTCCCTTGGCAGGAGTGGAAGCCATTGCACCCAACTGACCCAGGACCCGTCCACATCCCTGGTGTCCAGGAGAGGGCAGAACGCCTACTCTCAAAGTTTAAAGGCAAACCTAACAAGCCACCAAAGGTGAACGCCATGCTTGAACAGCTGGATGTTGTCATGTCATTGGGCTATGATCTCTGGCAGCCTTTACACAAGTGAAATGATGGTATTTGTGTGAGGATGCTTTAAATATAATTGTCCCTCTCAACCATTCTTTTGCCCTCCCCGCTCCGGAAGCCGAAGAAAAAGCCGTCCCGTTTCTTTTTAGAGCAGTGGCGCTTGTCCCGAGGACTGAACGCGAGCCCTGCTTCACCGCTGTCTTCTCCAGATGTTTCCAGAAAGGTTAGGCTTGTGCTGGCTGATAGCCACTGAGAACACAGCCGCACTAGACGGCTTGATTCAGACATCTTTTTTAGATTTAGTGTTTGTTTATCCAAAGTGTAATCTGTAGTTTCTGCAAGAAGTCTGTAGCGCTTTTGTTTACTTTGTGCAAGGCATCACTTTCAGCGTTTGCTTACCCAGGCTTACTTTACTGCATGAATTACATGCTGTCCGCTGGGATACTGAAAACAAAGACAAAATAAACAGCCTCGGTAATGGAGATTGCATTTATAATTGTTAGCTCCTTCTAAAAACAAAGATGTATCTTATTAAAGCCCTTTGGTAACTGAATCAATTATTTTTCTGCAGGAGCCAGTGAGGCCTCTGGACTCTGGCCACTTGCCTATATTTGTGCTTAGTATTCAGGAGAGAGCTGAGCAGCTTGCCTCTCAATTAGAAGGCAAGCCAGCAGGGCCACAGGTGAATCTTTCTTATTAATACCTGGCGTTACATTATTAGTTTTGATAGAATTGTATCTGGGTTCAGCTTTTAATGAGTCCCAATTTAATCATTTTTTATACCCAGTATGTTTGGCATGTGGATTAAGCTGATAAATGATCGTTAGTTGGCATTAAAATCCAAGTTCCAATTGAAAAAGGGAAACATGAAGTGTGCGATTAAATTATGAAGCAATAAACCTAACCAACAGGGTACATTTAATATTTTTGTCTTTGATCATTCATTTACCGTATTTTCCGGATTATACGTAGCTCCAGAGTATAGGTCGCATCAGTCAAAAAAATGCCTCATGAAGAGAAAACAAAACAAAACATATAAGTTAGAGCTGGACAATAATTCAATATCGATAAGTCACAATATACTTTTATTCAATAACAGTGATATGAGTTTTAAGCACATTTTCTATATTTCGTTATGATTACAGCGTTTCACTGATGCATTTCTTTTTCTGTTCGGGTTGAAGCGGCTGCTTCAGTTTCAACCTGAATAGAAAAAGCTGCAACACAACTACGTGCGTGGTGACGTAGATGTTACGCAGAGATCGAGTCCAGAAGGCGTTAGCGATAGCAGGCTAGGCTAATATCCACCGCGCGTTAAGTTTTTGCTTCAAAATGAGTGCCCATGACCGTCAGAATGTGACTGAACAATGTTTCACAAGTGAAGAGAAAGCAGATGATGTAATTGATAAGAGAGGAAAGACTAATTTGGCGGTGTGGAAGTGGTTCGGCTGATCTGTTAAACTGCAGGTCTCAGTGTGCTGCAAAATGTGATGGCGAGTCGTTCCAGCTAGCCGCGGGAACACATCTCACTTGTTCCACGTTTTCATTCGATAGAATGAACTGAAGCAAAATAAAAGTTTGAGCCGACGTGTCCATGAAACACCAACCCCAGCTGTATCAAAAGAGAAACATTAGCTGCGTGGGTTAGGTTATGTTGTTTAAAAGTCAAAACTATTAATGTTGACACAGTTGAGAGTTTTATGTTTATTTGACGATGATTTCAGAATTTTTTGAAGGCTAATACAAATAAAAGGTGAACATTAACTTATTTGTACAGTTTGCACAGTTTTTCTGAGGCTTTTATATTGTTTATATCTATATCGAATTATATCGTTATCGACCGAAATTAAGAAATATATTGTGATAAAAGTTTTGGCCATATCGTCCAGCCCTAATAAAAGTCTCTTCAGAGTATAAGTCACATTTATTTAGACGTGTATTTCACAAAGTGCAAGAAAAGACACTTAATGTGAAATATCTGAATCCTGAACAGGCTTTATTAACATAACAAGTTGAGTCCGACAAGCAAGTTACCAGTAAATTCACCAATCTCATTCCACATCTTCATCCATTGAATTATTTTTCCTCTGTGTCACTTCTGAACAACTCCTCCAACTCTGGAGGAAGATGGGTTGGTGGTGGTGGGTGTTTTTAGCAGAAGAGGAAAAACATAGCTGTCAAAAGCCTAGAGGGCCCTCTCGTGGCTGCAAATGTTAATGTTTACTCTTTGGTTCATGTCAGTATGAATTTAACGCATCAATCAAAAATTGCATCATGAATAGAGAAAAAAAACGTATGTAAGTGGCTTCGGACTATAAGTCACAGGACTGGACAAACTATGAAAAAAAGTGTGACTTAAAGTCTGGAAAATACGGTTTTTAACCAAAAAAAAGGGGGGAAAATAACATAGACGATCACATTAAATCATTAAAATGAATTTCCTTTAGCCTCCACTAAACTTTTAACAACTTTCCTCTTTCCCATTTGAGCTCCAGAAAAAACCCTCACGCTTTTTTATGGAACAATGGCACCTGGCCCGAGCCCAGAGCCCCCCCGACTCTCCCTCCTCCACCTCTGACACCTTGAGACAGGTAGCTGTTTCAAACCTGGAAGGAATGGAGTTCTGTGATGACGCACCGCACCTGCACTGGTTTTTCTCTTCAGTTTTCTGCAAAAATCACTACTAAAGTCACCCGAGACTAAATTTAATAAAGTTGGCACCTCGTTTGGAAATAAAACAAACTGACTTGCAGCTTGTTGACTGTTGTTGCTGTGACTGGTATTTTGCTGAGTAATCTGACTGCATGATCGTGTCTTTGAACGCATCACATATTCTTAGCTGGAGGCTTTTCCGTAAGAGCACAGCGGATATTTAGCTTTAGTTTTTAGTACAGTTTTATTTGAGATAGTACTAGCTTGGCAGCAAGAATCTCATTTTGTGTAATTCCCTTGTGGACAATCCCAGATCTCACGGGCCAAGTTACAGTTTAGCTGTACGGTGGGATTAAAGCGGAGTAAAAGTGCTCAGATCTATCTATACTAATTATTTTCACGGCTTAGGTTTGGCCTTAATTCTTCTAGTCTAGAGAATAAAAAGCCTGTAAACGAGGTTTAATAAAACAAATTCTAATCCGGGTATAGATTAAATCTGGAGTTAACGGAAAACATTTTACAGTCTGGTGACTTGAAATGTTAGATGAGTTTGAATGGGGCTCTCCAGGATATGGTCCTCATTTATTGATGATAAATAAAACGGTTGTGTGTGTGCATGTGAGTGTGGACATAAAAAGCACAATGGCTTTACTTGAATACTCGGTGAGCAGCTTTTATTGCAAAGGCACTCATTTACCAGCGATTGTCCTCGCTTAAATACTGGGATAGTTGGCTTTTCTGGTGTCCCACATCCAATAATGCTCTATATTGGAAAATCAATGCACTTTGGAACGTGTTCAATAATTGTTTGACTAAATGAGGACGCTGTTGTCATGATTTGTGTTGGGTCAGGCGACTACTTCTTAACATTTGATCAGTCGAGCATGAAAACTCTTGTCACATGTGAATTCCTCCTGACTCTGACTGTACACACCTTCTCTTTTCCATTCATTTCCTTTATTCTTAACGTTGTTCCACTTTTTTCTTCCTCTAACGTTGTTGATAGCACTATGTCAGGATGTACACGGGAGGAGTTAGCACACTGGCTGAGCAGATAGCCAATCAGCTTCAGTCTCGGGAAGATTCCAAGCCCAGTCATGTACCTGAGCAGAGGGATTTGGTAAGCTTGTGGTCCGTAGGGTAGAAGGCATGTGGTTGCACAAATCACAGCATCTCCTGCCTGAGTGTTGTGTAAAATTGTGTGTGATAAATGAAGCAACACATCAATCACAGTTTAACTTTAGCTGCAGAGCGTGTGTTTGCTAATCATTAACCTCTAGTTTGGACTGTTTAAGAGCCTTTTAGCTTTTTGCGTTGTTGTAATTAGGACTGACCTACAGCATCTATAGTGCCTTTTGAAAATCCCTCTGCTTCCCTCTACCCCCTCCATCACGCTGTTTGTGTTTTAACTTAAATGCTGATTCATCTCTGTCTCTTCCCGCAGGGCTCGCTAAGAAAAGAATTTCCAACCAACATCGGAGGCAGCGACGTCTGCTTCTTCTGTCGAAGGCGCGTGTACGTCATGGAGAGGCTGAGTGCAGAGGGGAAGTTCTTCCATCGAACCTGCTTCAAGTGTGACTACTGTGGCACAACACTACGACTCTCCTCTTATGCCTTCGATGTGGAGGACGGTAAGCGTTTCGTTAGGGCTAACATTTTGTAATTATCTAGCAAAATTCTGGTACGTCTGAGAGTTTAAAATTATTAATGGCAGGCAAAATATATGGAACTTTTTTGACTGAACAATGAAATTACGTCTAACAACTATGATAAAGAAAGAAAAGCATTTTCTAAATCAGTGCAGTGTTTCCCCTACCATTATATAGGCGGGGCGCCCCGCCCCGTCAACAGAACCGAGCGCCCCGCCTACCCAACG
>JARVGV010000002.1:18442226-18452889 GCA_031762435.1 Hypsolebias longignatus
TGCAGCAATCACAACATCATGGCTACGTAGGAGAAGGATCCAGGTACTGAAATGTCCAGCCTGCAGTCCAGATCTTTTACCTATAGAGAACATTTGGTGCATCATCAAGAGGAAGGTGCAACAAAGAAGGCCCAAGACGATTGAACAGTTACAGTAATAAGGAATTTAATATTTTTACCTTTATAACAGCAGAAATTCAGCAATCTTTCATTCCTCTCAGGAACACAGGTGTACATGTACACAAGTGTACAGGTACGATACACAGGTGTACAGGTTAAACTTGAACTGTTTTGTAAAATCCTTCGGTGGACATTCCGACTGTAACCAATGTCTCTCTGGAACTTTGTGATCTTCAACTGAACAAAATCCAGATTATTGTTCAAAGTAAATATTTTAGTAAACTTTTATTCTTCCAGGTTCCCTCCAGGTAAATACCAGGTATATTTCCTGTAATACCAGGTACATACACAGTAAACACTTGGTTAGTACCTCTGTTTGTTATTTGTGTTTTGTTTAAAATGAAAATGTTCTATTTTACAGCTTACAGACGTGTTTCTTTAAGGAGGACGATTGTTGCTGCGTCCAGGATCTACATCCTGTGGAGCAGATTGATCCACAACATAGAGCTTTAAGCTGCTTAAAGCCTTTCAGTCATTTGAACGGACATGTTCTGGTTCTGACCTCCATGTTTTATTGGACCTATCTGGACCAGCCCCATGAGAACTGAATTACTAGCTAACCCTCTGGACAAATGTTGAATTGTGGAAACATCCGGGTCCTGCAGGACTATCACCTCTCCACCCATGAGTCTGTCAAAGGTCTGAGTTGTCATTGTTTGCTGCCTTGCCCAGGGGCTCTGTGTCACTCCAGCTCAGGACTGTTTGTATTCAGTGTGACCCAACAGATCTTTATTTCCAAAGTACTGGGTAAATACCTGGAGCTAGGTGGAGGTCTGGGAGCCGGATGTGGCTACAGCCTGAGGGTTTGGACCTGATGGGTTCTGTTTATTAAAGACTTTGGTCTAAAGCCAAAGATTAGCTCAAGTCAAACACTCCAATGTCGGCTCATATCTGAACCTTTAGCTGTTTGAAACATTCTCGTTGTCATTTTGGGCAGGTTGAACCGACGAAGACAAGATTCCAGGTTGATGTTTTCATTCAACAGGGACCCAGAAGAGATCCTATTCCTGTGGAACCATGGGACCCACTGTCTGGACAGGGTATAAGAAAAACTTGAAGTTAGATCCCCTCAGAAAAAAACAAAACATCTGGAGCCTGTCCATCTCAGAATATGAAATGAACCTTTTATTTTGTAAAACTCTGAAAGACTTCAGCTCTGCAGGAGGTTTTCTGCCAGGGTCTGGTGAGTCCTGGATCTTTGGATCAACATGACTGTTTATTAGTTTCCTCAGATCAATTTCAGTCTATTTTTATAGCTCAAAGTCCCAACAGAAGTGGTGTCAGGGCACTGTACAAAAACATTCATGTAAATTGTAAGACAGTTACTGGTAGTAAAAGTTATCTATCTAAGGAAGCCAGCAGATTCTGTTGAATCTTAACTTTGCTGCAGTCCCCCATACTGAAAAAGCACAAAAGCATCAGTAGAAAGACTCTCTTAACAAGACACCTCCAGCAGAACCAGGCTCAGGACGAGTGTCCATCTGCTTTGACTGGATGGTGTTTGAAAGGACAGGAAGTACAAAGTAGAAACAGACAATCACAGAATGACAGGTGTACTTTCTATTGGAGGAAAGACAAAAAAACACACATTAAGATAGAAATACTTACAGATACAAATCAGTAGAGTAGAGCAAGTAAAGACAGCAGCAGAGTGAGGAAATCAGTCTAAGCCAAGAGCAGCAGAACTAAGGGATAGCTCAAAACCCAAGCCAACCCTAACTATAGGATTTATCAAAAAGCAAAGGCTTAATCTTAAAAGTAGACAAGGACAGAAACTGGAAGTTGGTTCCACAATTTCAATTCAATTCAATTCAGTTTGTTTATATAGCACCAAATCACAATAGAAGTCATTTCAGGGCACTGAACAGAAACATCCATCCATCCATCCATCCATCATCTTTTCAGGTAGCGGAGGTCACTGGTGCCCATGTATAGCCATCACTGTGCGAGAGGCAGGGGACACCCTGGACAGGTCGCAAGTCCATCACAGGGACACATGGAGACAAATGAGACAAACAATCATTCACTCTCTCACTCACACCTAGACATTTTAGAGTTACCAGTCAGCCTAACATGCATGTTTTTGGTCTGTGGGAGGAAACCGGAGTACCCAGAGAAAACCCAGGCATGCAGAGGAGCAGACTGCTTCGAGTCCAACTTCGTCGTAAACTCTCATCTTGAGCAAGCATGAAGGCAACAGTGGAAAGGAAAACTCCCTCATGAGGAAGAAACCTTTAACAGAACCAGGCTCAGGACAAGCGATTATCTGCGACGACCTGATTGAGAATGATCAGATTTGACACCTGGATTATTGAGCATGAACATTCTTATCTGCGACGACCAACTGGGTTTGAGAGGAACAGGAAGGAGGAACAGATACACAATGGCAGGTCGAGAATCACATGTTAAGATAGAAACAATATCAAATGAAAACTATTCATATGTATGTATTTCTAACTATTCATTTTTAAAAATGGGTCAATTTTTCTTCACTAGTCTAAGCCTATAGCAGCATAACAAGCCAACCCGAACTATAGGATTCATCAAAAAGGAAAGCCTTAAAACTGGACAATGTGTCAGCCTTATGGTTGGTTCCACAGGAGCCTGATAACTGAAAGATCTTCCTCCCATTCTGCTTTCGGAAACTCTAGGAACCACAAGTAAGCCTGCAGTCTGAGGCAAAGTGCTCTGTTAAGAAAATATGTAACAATACAATCTCTAATATAAGATGGAGCTAGGTTGTTGAGGGCTTTGTAGGTTATAAGTAAGATTTTGTATTCAACTCTGAATTTGACAGGAGCCAGTGGAGATAAGCTAAGACTGGATTTGACAATTGGAATTGGTTCAATGGAAGACAACTGGACTTCTCTTGATTCTTGAAGATGTTTTATCTTTGCAGTTCTGAACCAAAGAAGCCTTACTGATGAGAGGTTGTTCAGTTGTCTTCTACTTATGATCCACTTATGATTAACATTAAACTGCCTAAAACATTTAGTATAATTATTTTTTATGACTGCTATGGTAAATTGTAAATGGACTGTACTTACATAGCACCTTTCTATCTAATCAAGATACTCAAAGTGCTTTACATCAAAATCTGTGTCCTCATTGACCCATTCATACAGCACTCTACCATATCTAAGATTAATCAGTGCTTTATCACATTCATACACTAATGGGACACACATCAGACACAATGAGGGGTTCAGTGTCTTGCCCCAGGACACTTCAGCATGTGACTGCTGGTGAAATCAAACCCCCAGCTCTTGCATTGGAGGACGACTGCTCTAAACACTCAGCCACAGCCGCCCAGCCCAAGCTGTATTATTTAATATTTAATATCAACTGAGGGAAGAAAAAACTTTATCAGTCGTCTTTCAGTTATGTTTAATTTCACAGCCCACAGTGGGATCTTTACTCCCAACTTTATGAATCAGTTTTAACCAGACGATTTAAATTAGACAAACTTTGGTGCCCTCTTGTGGCAGCATCCGACCACACATGTTACTACAACCTGCAATTCCATTTAATTCTAATCCTAAGCAGTCAGAAAAATAACCTAAATGCAAAGTATAAAATGAGATAGTTTTTATCAGCCTGCTTTATTTGTTCTTTTTCACACACTGAACAAAAATAGGTGTTGTAGTGTATTGGACTGACCTCGGAGTCAGAGCCTCAGTTACTGACTACAGTATTATGATTCAGTAATTGTGCTGAGCGGGAGGTGTGTATTGTGTTAGACAGACAGCATATTGTTGGCTGCGGCACAGTGGCAGTTTCTCAGTGCTCGCTGTGGGAGTCAGCCCACTGATAGCCAGAGCTGAGGCACAAAGGACTTCTATTTTATTTGAATGTCCACAGTCCTCCTTTATAGTACAGGACTTTTTGGTGAAATATGATGAATATGCACATTTTACTTTTGTATTTTGTGTTATATTTAGATAGCTTCTTTGATCCTCATTTTTATTTTTTGTATTTGTTTGTTATCCTATAGGAAAATTTTACTGCAAGCCTCACTACTGTTACCGTCTGTCTGGCTATGCTCAGAGGAAGCGGCCTGCTCCTTCTCCAGCTCCAGTTTTAGCAAAGGTACCCATTTTTTGTAAATTTGATCAATTCTTGTCTGAAATGTCTGTCAGCGTTTGGCAAAAGAGCTAACATTTTTTTGCTCTCGCCTTCTCATAGCATGTGTTTTCCTGAAATTAGCTGTGGCTGACATAATTTTGCACGCTGTCTTTGCAGGAGAGCCAGATGCCCCAAACGCCCATGGTGACTGTTGATGCCCCTGGAAGGGTGATGGAAGGAGCAGCAGCTCCCTCAGCTGAGCTCCAACCCTCAGGTACCTGGTTTTCCTTTGTAGATGTGATGGATGTGCCCTGCCGTCTGGCTGTGGGCGTGGGAGCCCCGCTTCGTGCCCTCCGTCGCACACTGTCCTGGACTTGCCAGCAGATGGCACACAGCCACTTAGATTCTCCCTTCCTTTATGCATACTGCATCTACCTCGTCTGCTGTTTCACTGTCAACATCCTCCTGAACCTCCTCTAGCATGACTCTTTCATCCTTTATTTTTTTATTTTAAGATCTTTCCTCCCTTTGTTTTACTCTTTGCTGACTAATTCAATTGTGTAAATCTGAATAATTCAAGAGTAGTTTTGTGAGTTTGTGTCTCCGTGATCAGTTTATGCATCTTGAATCCTGAAGTAACGAGAGCTCGCCAGGATATTTCTGCTCAGCTCTCCTTTGTCACGACTCTTTAAGTATTTTTGTTTTGGCTTTTAGAACTTAATGCGGCAATCAAACTTTTAAATTTACTATAATTACAGTGTATTCGTGAACTTTAGGTTTTCGCTCAACCACATTATGGATGCTATATTTACATTCTTGTTTTGATTCAGAACTAAGCTAAGAGTTACTCTTTTCTTTCTGTAACCCTTTTTTTGACCTGTGATTGCTGTTTGTTAACTTTTCTTGTGTGATGTTATATTAATGCCTGCTGTGTGACCTGTTTTTTTTTCCTCTGTAAGCTGTTATGCTCCCAAAGTTTCCCTCTTACCGAAGCCACCAAACAGCAATGACGTGTCTGTATCAGTGCCTTTGTGAGCTTTACCTTTCCCTCCTCCTTTGTGAGCATCTTAAAACTGAGAGCTTTATTAGTGCTTGAAATGGTGCCTGTGATTGGCTCTCAAGTGTTTTTTATCCCTCTGTCCGTGTTCATGTACCCAACCCTTCAACACAAACCAGCTGCTGTTTAGAATCTCTTGTGTTTGCCTGAATGAAGAGCATTCTTTTATGTTAGCAGTAAATTGATTATTTAAATGTTAAATAAAGCACATGCCTAATTAGACTTTGTACCAGGACTGTAAGCATACGTTTCAATATTTTGTTGTATAAGAAAAAATCTTATGATTGTTTGAATTAAAAGTTAAAGTTTTCAAATACCAGAAGTCATTAAGATATTGCTTTATTTAGATTATTGTATATTTTGACATCTTTTAGAATATTTAATACAAAAATTGTATCTTATTTGCATTTACAGTATTTGACAAATACTTTATTACAAGTAAAAAAAAAAAAAAAATCCACAATATCCCAAAATTATTTTCAAGCTAAGACACTAATGGATCCACATTAGGGATGCACGATAATATCGGCGTGGTATCGATATCAGCCAATATTAGTGATAAAATAAAATATTGGACATCAGCCATTTCATCAAAATAACTCACCAATATAAAAGGCTTCTGTTTTAAGTTCATTTTTAATTTAAGAAACTGTCAAGTACTGTATATCTATTAATGCACTACTACTAATGTGCTTTTTACTTGTCGCTTGTGAACAGGTTGAGTTTAGATTTGTGAAAATTTACAAATCGGCACTGTTCGAGTGTTTTCATTGTGTTAAAGAGATTAAATGTCATGAATAAATTTGACATTAAACATAATCCAAGTTGAAGTGTTACATCATTTTCAGCTCCTTTTTGGCATTGGTAACAGGACAAACTGAAAAAGACCATGCAGAATAATGTAATATTTTAATTCCACAGCAGAGAAAGCTATGTAGTCTCTGTAAGTAGGTTTAGGAAAAAAAATGGTATTGGTATCGGTTATCGGCCAAATAAGTTTTAATAAATCGTCATATCGGATATCAGCCAAAAATCAAATACTGTACTGTGCATCCCTAATCCATATATTGTAATAAAACGTAACTAAACTCAATGCAGGCTCTGTCAATGATTAAATTTTTAAAAAATCATTATCTCGTGCATAAGTCTGTACATGAGATTGCTCAGTGTAGCAGAGTTATATTACAGATTAATAGGTTATAACGGCAAATCTAGTAAATTAGGATTAAGTTTTGCATCACTTGATCTCTTATTTTCATGGTTGGTTTTAATCCAAAATGTAAAAAAAAAAAAAAAAACATTAAAAATGTATTTCTTGTTTTAAGCATTTAGTATTATTAGGGGACAATTTTTAACTATTATCACTCTTACACACAGAAACACACAAAAATCATATCATAAATTGCTTGTCTCACCTTTTCACAGGGGTCCCAGCGTAGTCAGTCAGCTTTTTCTAATACGAATGTTCTTATTAATCATTTACCAACTAAAATGAAAGATATGTGCAAAAGATTTTGGCTACAGATTAATGCATTGATCTTTTATTAAAAATGAATCTCAGTCGATGTGTCAGAAATGCAGTTTTAAGCTTTGCTTCTCAGGATAGGAAGAAGGGAAGGCAACCAGCCTTGTGTATGAGATTATTAGGATTATTTTAGTGTGTCAAACTGACCTGTTTGTGTTTTTACTAATTGCTGTAGGATTATAATCTAATGCAATAAATTCAATAGTGGACCTTAAATTGGTGTGTCCTTGTCAGTTTGTCCTTATTTTAGTATCAGATGAAAAGTGTGAATGTTCTATGGTAGAAAATACTAAACTCACACTTTGTCAGATATTTTACTACAGTTCATTTACTCCAGTTTATTTCTGAAACAACACAGACAGAAACTAATCCGTTCACTCTGTGCTGCATGACTCCTGCTTCTCCTCTTTTTGCTGTAGCTCAGTTGATTCTCAGCCACCTGTTTGTGCTCTCTTTCCTTTTTTGATTTGCTTACCTGCTACTTTCTGCCACCCATGTGTCATCATTTCACCCGGGGTCTACATGTCCTGCCGGACCGCAGCCCTGGAGGTCAATGGCCTGCAGGAGGCCAGTTTGGCGAAACGTCTACGTGGAACTCCGGAGCGCATTGAGCTGGAGAACTACCGCCTGTCCCTTCAGAGGGAAGAGGAGCTGGAGGAGGTGCCTGAGGAGACGCTAGCAGAACACAACCTCAGCAGTGTACTGGACAAGCCCACAGATGTTGACCTGGGATCCAGGTATAATTGTTTTGTAGGCCGTGCACTTTGATGCTGTTTATAACCTGCTGTCAAAAGGCGTAGGTGGAGGGATTTATAAAACATCTCACTGACCCACTGGACAAATTTTAATTAAACTTTCAGGAAATTATAATTCAATGTATAGTAGTCCCTCAATTATCATGGGGGTTACATTCCAGACATCCAGATGGATGAAAAACTTTGAATTAGGAGCACTATATTTATTTTAATATTTAAATATTTTAAGGCTTTATAAACCTTTCCCACACTCCTACAATGTTCTAAACTCTTAAACCTACGTCATTTTACCAACATATGTACAGTATATGTGCTGCACATGACTGCAAAGTTTTGTATGGGTACTCACCAGCTCTGCAGACCAGCAGCTCGGTTCTGGTCGAGTTCGGTTCCACTTTGGTAGACCTACCCTGCAGCATGAAGCCCACCGCCCCATCCAGGTTGATGTGCGCGTGCTGCCGCACCAGGAAGGACACTCCACATGCGAGAATGCCCAGGATGTAGTCCACCACCTCGGCCCGGGTCCGTACCAGCAGCGCAGCGACCAGAACCAGGCCGAACCCCGCCGCTGTCTGCATGTTGTGTTTTCTCTCTCCGTTGATGCCATTTCGTCAGAAAGCAGCAAGGGCTTCTGGGCCGTGTAGTTCTTTTGACTTGTGTTACAATGTAGGTTTATTGAAAGAGAACAAAAAAAATGGCAGCACCTGTCCAAATTTTTTATTTTATTTTTTTGTCCTATTGGTTGGTTCCCACTCCCGTCCGATCTCAACGTTTTATCCTGTACTGTCCCAACCACTTGAGTGATATTACGTTTGACAATCGTCTTTTGAATACAATCATACATTGAAAAACGGCGAGAGCGAGTCCACGAAGTAGCGAGAGACTACTGTACCCGCTGTATCTACTGTATATGTATGTATAATCATATATGTATGCATATACCTACTGTATCTACTACTTATTACATCTCGGAACCAACTCAATTCAAGATTGTTGTCACAGACAGCTAATCTGACAAAACACCAAAATCGACACGTTTCTGCCATTTTTCTTTACAGCTGTTATAAGATTTGTTGTACCGGTAGTTGAATTTAGGAGCCATTCACGTCACACTCTCCAGTGCAAATTGTTTTGTGAGACTGTTGCTTCAAACTGTACAATAAACACTTGAAGTCAAACTTGCTTGTCTGTTAGCAAAATATCCCATGAACCACTGGAAGGATTGGGTTTGAGCAAAATATACAAACTTATAGCAACAGGCCGAAGTGTATGCCATTTTTTCCTTTGCCCTTTTCCTCACTCTCTGGCTGTGATTTTTTTCCACAGCAGTTCGGAGTCAGACATGGAGGAGGAGGACGAGCAGGAGGAGGCTGAGGTTGAGGAGCAGCTTCCCAGCCCTTCTGACCTTGGCGGCGTTCCCTGGAAGGAGGCGGTAGAGCTCCACGCCAAACTGAGGGGCGACCACGACGGGGAAGAAGACGAAGCTCTGGATGATGCTGCCAGCAGGGACGGAGACTTGGAGGAAGAGGAGGAGGAAGATGAGGAGGAGGAAGAAGAAGATGACGAATCTAGCGAAGGTGAGTTGGCGTTTTGTTGTTGTGTGGCTTCCTCTGTTTTAATGTTACATCCTGTCCAGATTTCTTTCTCGTGTTAAAATAATTCACAACTCCACTTGATGTTTGTCCAAAACTACTGATACATTTTGTCTTGTTGTCACGTACATCATTCTCTTTATCCTTGCTTTTTCCCTTCTTTGTCATCATTCCCTCATCTCCTCATACTCTGTATGTATATGTTTGTATTTTTTGGGGTGTTTGTCTCTCCCTGCTGTCAGAGGGGGATTACTGCCCCTGGGATAAGGAGCTCCAGTCAGGCCTTTGGCTGGAGAAGCACCTTACAGATGAAGATGATGTTGGTACATTCAAAGGTAGCAACAGAACTGCCTGCGGATGTGTTTGCAGTAAACCTTGAACATAGTTTCAGTGTGGCTGATTCATTATTTTTAAAGACTTTCTGCAATAACCGTTTGTTTTTTGCTTTTTCTCATTGGTTTTGTGTTTTGGTTGCTGTTGTTTTGAGGGATTCTGCGTTCATGAGTGTGTTTCTGTTTACTCCAAATCATCTAACCTGCTTAATAATGCTCACTTTAGAGTATGATCATTTAATAACTTTTACAGATTTTTCTTTTAGTTTTCCCCCTCCTAGGTATTTCAGTTGTGATTATACGGAGTGCCAGCTTTGCTGTGTTCAAGAAGTTGACTTTTCTTTTGGGGGTGCACCGATAAATCACCCCCGATTTCCTTAATTTGGGGAGATCGGCGATGGGCCAGTACTTGCATGAGAAACCGATTTTACAGATTATTTTTGTAGTTTTAACAACATTTGTCTAAACTTCATTCACCGTATTTTCTGGCCTATAAGTCATAGTTCTTTTGCATAATTTGCATGCCTTGGGACTTATACACTGAAGCAACTTATTTGTCCCCCCCCCCATATTTATAAACCAAAGTATGGCTGAGATATAGCTGTTTTCATTCATTCTGACATTGAAAATATTGAACACTACCATTTTCAGCCACTAGGTGGCACTCGAGCAGCATGGCATGTCGTTGTGTCATGTACCGTAATAGGTAAAAGTGGTTATTAAAGACACAATCGGCTTGCCAAAGTCTGCCACCTTCATCCATCTCTGGGATCATGCCTGGAGAAACCATCACATCAGCTTCACTTCGCTGCGCTGCTGTAATTTGACCAATGAAGTGCATTTATTAAGTAAAAGTTCAACTGAGACACAACTTTACTATTTTGAGCAAACAAATAATTGTTTATAAGTGTTAATCTTGTTAAATTCTTGTTAAAGTCCTTCCGTGCACGCTCCCGCGGCTGCCATTTGGCAGTCTATTGATTTTTGGCACAACACCGGCCCACATTTCCGGATTGTCAGCGGTGACGCATAATAGATGTGACTTATAAAGCGGAGCGACGTGTACGATGGAAAATACGGTATATTTCAGAGCACTACCTCATGGCCAGTTAAAACAAGTTTGTATTGTTTCTAGGATATTGTTCAAGGGTATGTTTT
>JARVGV010000002.1:18453043-18464741 GCA_031762435.1 Hypsolebias longignatus
ACCTCATGGCCAGTTAAAACAAGTTTGTATTGTTTCTAGGATATTGTTCAAGGGTATGTTTTTCAATAAAATAAGATAGAAAACTGAAGGTGCATTGTGACCTCATAACACTGACAGTGTCGCTTATAAAACAAAATTGGAATTGGCAGGTCCGACGTTGTAGAGCTCGGTGATCAGCCAGAAAACTGTTATCGGTGCACCCCCAGTTAAGTTTTTAACTTGAAGCTAATTTTTTATAGTTTGCCTTTTTTTGCAGTGTGTAAATGCATGCAGCCTTCCACCATGATGACTTCTCCTAAGCACTGTGTAATGATGTTTCTGCCTTCTTTTCTTTTTTCTCATCTCACATTTCCACACCTTCTTGCACATCTTCTCTCATCTTACTTTCTCTCTCTGTTCTCATTTGACCCACACAACTCCATCACACCTGAAAAACACAACACTTATTTAGCCAAGAATGTACACATCCAACAAGTCCTGCAGCCTGTGGATCCCAGCGTCATTCCAGGTCTGACGAAAACACACCTGGACTCTGAGGGAGACGAGGACGGCCCGCCGGCCCCTGCCGTCCAACCCTCTGAGCTCACTCAGCCCTCCTCCACAGGTAACCCACCCAGAGGTGCTGCCTACTGGGAACAGCCACGGGCCTCGGAGCTGATTTCATCATTGTGGTCACCGCTGTTTTGTGTTAAAATAATGTATCTCTCCCAACTAATACACCGTCTGTTTTTAATTATTTTTGTACTTTTCTTTCCTTGGAATGTCTTATTTTATGTTCAGTCTTTCATTTTTTTTTATCCAGAGGTGCTGTTGTTCCTCTGGGGTTAAATATAATGTTCTTCAGCCATGTCCCAGAGCATCATATAACCCTCTTTTGTCAGTTCTCAGTGCCTTTGATTTTGTTCTGCTTTGTTCTGTTGTGTTCTGCTACATTTTCCCCCATGTGTCTAATTGCTTTACTGTTATTTCCCTGCCATCTTTTTTTGTTGTTGTTCTATACCTTCTGGTGTGAGAGTAGCCCGTGCCCACACATCCACCCGTCATGAGGCAGTGAGAGTCTGGTTGGAGTCCTTGTCTGGAGGTAGCACAGACTTAAATGGGATTCTGACATCCCGTCTTAGACTCGTCTTCTGTCTGTCTGTAGGCTGGCCCTTTCCTGACGCATGCAGAGAGCAGCCAACTCACACAAGCATGAACGCTATCAGGCTTTTCACTCCAAAAAAGAGTTCTGATGTCCAGCGCTCAGATCTTCCTTGTCGTTTCACAAACTGCTTATTCCACCTATTGATCATCAGATACAGGTTTTCTCTGCTCATACGCTGCTGA
This sequence comes from Hypsolebias longignatus, assembly GCA_031762435.1. Taxonomy (NCBI): domain Eukaryota; kingdom Metazoa; phylum Chordata; class Actinopteri; order Cyprinodontiformes; family Rivulidae; genus Hypsolebias; species Hypsolebias longignatus. Next base: position 18,454,370 of record JARVGV010000002.1, read on the forward strand.
CTGTACCAAATTTTACAAAATGAGCACCAAGGCTTGAAAAACATGTTTCTTGCCCTCATGCAAGAGGAATTTCAATCAGAACCAGCTCTAACTGTGGCTGTAGTTATGAACTGTAATGCATTAAGTGACAAGCACAAAGCTGCTGAAGTGCTTACTCAACTGTTTGAAAGCTTGAATGAATGAAACAATGGTCCTTCACGTGTATTCATGCACAGGTTCCAAGTTCCAAGACTTGCTAGAATCAGTTTTTCCTTCCTGTACATAAACTCGATGGCCCGCTGGGTGTATTTAACAGAGGCAATGGATAAGTTGTGATTTTATTTCAAAAGTGCATGAAATGATTGTCATGTCTTCATTCATGTTTTTAAGTCTTTATAAGTCTTTACAGCTTTTTGGCTGCCATTTAAAATAAGTCAAAAATATTTTTGGCTGAGCTTTTGCTTGGATCAAATAAACTCCATTTTTAATTTAAAAATGGACAGCTGCATGCATCACTTTATTAATATTACTTTGTGCCCAATCTTTTGTTCATAGCAATAACAGAATATTAAAGTTTTATTTATTTACTATTATTTTGTTGTGCAAAGTTATTTGTTTTCTTTGCCATATTACTTTCTCACTGCTTTTTAAAGTAAAATGGATTTGGTTTTGAGGTCCTTTCACGCTTTTTCACTTATTAATTTCTGCTCCCCATTCTGCAAAAATGTCTTGATAACTTTAGAGCCTACAGCCAAAGTGTGGGGAAAAAAGTTTATTCAAGCTGTTAGACTGTCAGAAAAGTTCTCCCCCATTATTGACTAAAAGCATATTGAGATAGCCAGATTACTTATTTCTTCTTATTTTTATTTTACCCCAGAACCCTGTGAAGACGAAGACCTGGAGGCTGAAGCAGGCAGTCCAGATGTGGAGCCTGGGACTGAATTAGATCAGGGTAAACCTTCAAAATGCATAAACATGAACTAAACCAGAACACTGGAATTTTCTGTGTAAATGCACTGTGATGAATGAATTTTTTGAAATTTGAGTTAAAGTTAACACTAACAGAAGCTTAACCCTCCAAAATTGGAAATAAAAACAAAAATTAGAAACTTCTTAAAAGCTAAAACTAAGAAAAATGTAGCAAAGGCTAAAATCGAAAAAACCAAAGCTAAAAGCTAAATTAGCTAAACTTTACCTAAAAGCTAAAACTAAGAAGAAAATTGCTAAAATCTGAAGAAGAAAAAAAAGCAATATGAGACCAAACTAGAGCAGCTATGCTGAGAAAGATTTTAGAACAATTTCAAATCATGAAAGAGATCTCAATGTATTTCAGTGGGAACAGGTTTTGTAGACAAAGTTTTAGAAGTATGAAAGTTATAAGCACTAAAAATCATAGCACGGTATTACTGATTGGACCAAACGTTTTATGCTGGTGAAGATTCTCAGTCATCCAGGACATGATAAATTCATAAAGCATTCAATACAAAAGCAACCTTATTTGTAACAGAAGACGTTTCGCTTCAGAAGCGAAACATCTTCTGTTACAAATAAAGTCCAGTTGTTTGTGTATTGACTGTTTTTTGAACCAAATGTTTTGAGACGTGAATGGTAAATTGGTTCAAAGTATGAAAAAAATTAACGGATAAGCTATAAACGGAAAAAAATGTATGAATTATGAATCTTGAATCCGCATTCACTCAGTGTATTTTTTCTTGCGTATAATTGCATGTTTTGTTAAAAAAGAACAAATATTGAACCAATTAAAATATTTAAACTTACAAAAAGACAAATAGGTACTGTGTCAATGTTTAAAACATATTACTGCTATCTGTTGTTTTTACAACAAAGGCCACATTGAATAAATCTGCAGAAATGCAATTTCTCAGCACTAAAGTGCTGGTTTTGCATTCACAATGTCTGAGATCAAATAGTTGAACTCTCTGACACGGTTTTAAAATCACACCAACAGGTTTGTATCGTCACACATGACCAGAAGGCGTGAATAACGTTACCAAGCTCAGCAGATCAGGGATACTTAAAAATTTTAAGGATAAGTAAGACACAAGAGTTCCACTTTTAGATGGAACAGTTTTTCACAAGTTGTGTTTTTTATGTTGAGGGTACAGAATTAACGTAGCGGACGTGATTCTCTACTGTTTTCTTAAGGATCACTAAACATCACGAGATCTTACAGATTAATTTGAGTTTAATCTTTTACACAGTAAATTTGAGTGTATATTTGTAAATAGGATACAGCTGTTGTAAAGTATTAAAAAGAGTAAACCAGCTCTGTGTTCTCCTCACATCTTACATGTGGCCCATTGTGTTGAATGTCTAATTGCAGATGACATCCCTTCAGATGCAGAAGCTGAGGCTCGTTTGCATCAGTCTGAGCACCATGAGACGCCTGTTAAGGAAAACGGGGAGGAAGAAAGTGTGGGATTGGCCTCCAGTGTTGGTAAATTATCAAAACTATTCTTTTAATTTAACATTTCTTGAATTTTTTACAAAAGTCATAATCTGTTCCATTTTTTTGTTGTTGTTTGTGAGTTTAGACTCATCCAGCATCGACCCAGTGCAGAAGGGTGATATTGTTCTTTCTCCTCTCAAACCATACCCAGAGCCTAAAACACAGGTGAGATAATTCCACACCTAGCAGGTTGACACTATGTGACATGTAATGAATGGTTTCTAAATTTCACCCCTTTATTTTTAGGTAACTCCAGTGAGGTCTCCCGGCAGTCGTTTTTTCACAGATCCCTTCCTGCCTGAGGAAGCACTGCCTGAGAAAAGTCCGTCCCCACCAGTCAGGACTCCACTGAGCCCGTCACCAGCTCCCTCTCCACTTCCTGCTTCTGTCCCTTCGCCCACTCTTACTGTAGTTGCTTCCCCTGACAGGGCGCCTGCCTCCTCGCCCCTTGCCTCAACCCCCACAGCAACTATCACTTTTACGATGCAGTCAGTCGACAAACCTGTCCCATCAGCCGTCAAGTCGCCACCTATTTCACCAATTCGCTCTCAGCCCACCCCACTACCAGAAACTCATACGCCTAAATCTCCAGTCTACCCTCATCGCTCCATTTGTCCTCTCACAGGTAACCCCCTTTCTCCAATCTGTGCCCAACCTTTGCCCTGCCATGAGCCCTCGTCACCCCTCACGTCTGATTCCCCTGTCAGAACGCAGCCGGTCCCTGCCGTCACTTCCACACCCATGGCCAAAACGGACAAGGCCACAGCTGAACTTTCCAAGTCTTCGGATTCGTCAACAGAGGAACTTGTATCCAAAAAGACGGATATAATTGAGGAGTTTTGGTTGAAGAGTGCTGAGATAAGGAAGAGCCTTGGCTTGTCTCCTTTAGACCGCAGCAGTAAAATCCTGGAGAAGAGCGCTGGTAACGATTCAAAACAAGACTCCATCCCTGCCAAGACGCACTCACCAGATGTGTCTCAGGAACAGAAGCCTGTCTTTGCTGGCCGCACTGTCATTCGCAGACTGAACATCACGCTCGAGGGTCAAGTCATTACTCCTATTGCTCCGGTAGAGGCTAAGAGTGATGGCTTAGACATTAGGGAAATCAGCAGCAGCTCAGGCTTGGGCTTGAATGGAAGCCTGGCTACGAGCCAAACGGTGAACAGTGACTGCTATAACACATCTGACTCTACCATGCTCACCCCACCCTCCAGTCCGCCACCACCTGTGCCTGCCAATCAGTCTCCAGCTGTTCTCAGGCAGCAGAGACACCAAGTATCTTGGAGCAACAGAACAGAAAAACTTCCATCTGAAAGTGCCAAAGAGCCAGCAAAACCCAAGACTCCTGTTCCTGCACCCAGGACTCAGCTGAGCCCTGTGTCTGTACCCAGACCTGCACCTAGGAAAGCCTCCTCCCCTGTGGCAGCACCAGAAACTGCTCCAGTGGTTGTAATGCGGGAGAAGAAGAAGTCTCGACCAGCTGAGGTGAGGAAATCATTTGTGGAGACCGTTGAGGAAATTCCATTTGCTGATGATGTGGAGGAGGCTTATGATGAGCGAGCACCAGAAACAAGCATGAATAAGTATTCTACTCCACCCACCAGTAAGCCCAGCAAGCCCCCACTACATCTGGCTCTAGCAATGGAAAACGGTAAGCCTAAAATCCCGGTCAACCCCGCTTCCAAGATCCAAAGGGCAACTCAGTTTTCTCCAGAGGCCAAGGAGATTGCCAAAGAGAGAATCAGGGCGAGAGAAAAGTCTGTCAAGAGCCAGGTTCTAAAAGATGCCATGGCCAAGCAACTAAACAAAATGAAAGAATCGGACACGGACAAAGAAGCCTCACCTAAAGTAGCCTGGAGTGCAACCCCAGATTCAAATGAAAAAACAAAAAAGTCTGCTGTATCTCCAAAAATGTCAGCTGTGAAAGCTTTGGAGTCAAAGAAGGCAGACACTGTGCCCGAGCGCTTCTTCAGCAGCAACAAGAGTCTGGACAGCTCGGTGGCGTCCTCAGATGGCTCTTCTACGAGCAAAAGCAAGAAACGAAGCTCCCTCTTCTCGCCTCGCAAGAATAAGAAAGAGAAGAAAGCCAAGAACGACAGCAGCAGGAACTCGGGCACGGAGGAGACGCCGCCCAAGCACAAGTCGTTGTGGAAAGCTGTCTTTTCAGGGTACAAGAAGGACAAGAAGAAGAAAGACAATAAGTCGTGTCCAAGCACTCCGTCGTCGAGCTCCACCACTCAGGACTCTGGCAAGAAAAGAATGTCCCCTCTTGGGAGATCTTCAGGTAAGATCTGCAACATGTTTCTGTGAGTTGGAGCTGGAGAGTCTGGAAACTTATGTCTTTGCTGATTGCGTTCAGCAGACTTGAAACCGCGCAGAAACCTGAGCGTGTCTGAGGACTCGGACCTGTCGTGTGATGATGTTCTGGAGAGATCATCCCAGAAATCAAAAGCAGATGTGAGTATGATTTGACAAACCACATTTTCTTTGCAGATATTTAAACATCCATAGCTGTGCAAAACTAAACTGTGATATTTTTAAACTCTTTAGTCAGAAGAAACTTTTGCTAATGTTCAATGAAAACGAACTCCTCAGAACAGGAAACACGTGTCCTCACTTGAAAAAGTCAAACCCACTTACAAAAGGGGGCCAAAATTAAAACCTTTTTGAAACTAAGGTCCATTTTCAGAACCTACATTTACTCAAGTTAGATATCCAGCATCTTTTCTTGGTTGCAGGTTCCTCAACAAGAGTTTGATTGGTCTCATTTGACGTTCTCTGTTGCACTTTTGACATCATGATCAAAGATTACATTTTACATTTAAAATAACATCTTGGGGGCAGATAAGATGTCAACAAGGGCCACATTTTGCCCCTGGGCCTCAAGTTTGACACACATGGTTTAGGGTAGCTGAGGTTTTACTGGCAGCACTGGAAGGCTGTGCTTTCATAGCAACAGCACTTCCTTACATTCCAACATGGTGATAGCAGCTTCACAGATTGTAAACTCTTATCATTCTGTAAAAAAATAAAATAAAATTCTTATACAAATACATACATGTTTTGTTTCATTTCTTTCCCACTCAAAAATATCAAAATTATACCAAAATAAGTATTATTTGGTCCAATTTATGTCCCTAGCAAACCAAAATACACTGACCAAATCTTGAGACCTGAAACAGAAATCAGGCATGCACATTACTAGAAATCAGATCACTTTTTAAAATCCATGTTTGCTCTGGAAGCAGCTACATTTAGTTATTTTCAGAACCATCGTGAGGAATACACTGTTTAGGCTGAGAATGATGGTCATAAGAAATAAAAAGAAAAGAGTACAAAATAAAGTCCAAATGAAGGTCCTGCACATTTGAAAGCTGCTCCATTACCACCCACTGAGTTTTAAAACACATCTGTAAAATAAAATAAAAAGGTTGAAGTCATTAAGGAGCAACAAAGACCAAGTCAATTAGATCAACCCTAAATGATGCCACATTTTCACCAAATATATCTCAATGTTATTAAGATAGCTGAACGATGAGCTAAGATGTGGTTTGACCGAGATATTTCCACCCCCACATCACGCCTGCTAATAAAAGTAAAACCCCCTCTAAGTTTAAAACTGAAGGGTGTATGTCTCTCATCACAGTCCAATGAAAAAAAAACTATAAGAAAATACATCATCTACTTACAGTAAGTACTTCAAATGGCTGCACCAGCTGGTTTAGCTAATGATTAGCTTAAATACATTTCTGGAATACCTACAATTGTGTGTCTATTTATAAAGGCACATTTTCAAGTTTTAGCCTGATCCTTGAAGGTCATGCATGCAGCGAAGGTAAAGAATTTACACCACTGTTTATATCTGTCTCTATGTAGCTGTGACCCTTCATGAGGCCCCTCAATCCTCCTCTTCATATTCCACAATGTTACTGTCCTGTTAATGTGAGACTGGAAACAAAGCTGAAATGGGATCCTCTCCCAGTTAACCAGCAGGGATCCGTGTCACTATGAGTAAGAACGACCTCGCTCTTCAGACTGGCCTTGGTTTGATTAATGAAAGAAATAAATGATTGAAGAATAACACTGCTGTGGTAGTTGCACCAAGTCTTTTAATCCATATGTCAGAGACCCACCTATGGAAGCTGAAGCTCTCCAGGCCTCCTCCTTCACCACTTCCCCATCCTGTTCCAGTAATCATTCAGCAACCTACTGCGTGCGACTCAGTGCCCTCCACCTCGCCTCTGCACATCCCATGTTCTCATCTTTGCTTTGCTCGTCTTTCCTCACAATTTCAATGTTTCCCCTTTCGTCACCAATTCCTCCTCTACTCTGTTTTCCGTTTTCACCCCCAACTAGTTTCTGTTGCTTCTTTTATTTTTAATTTTTTCACTGCCTCCTCAATTTTTGCTTTACCTCATCTTGCTTGTAGCGTAAAGATTTGTCTCCTCCACACAAAACATGCTCTAGTTGCATTTGTGACGTCTCTTTTTGATAGCGCACATCGTTGGGCACGACTAACATTTAAGCCTGAAGCGAGACACCAGGTAAACATCAAAGGAAACAAACAAAAGGAGCATGGATTAATAGATACTTGAGAAACAGTATCAGCCTCGGTGACCTCAAACGTGATCTAAGTGCAGCTTAATGTGTAAACTCAAATCCTTAAAACTTGTTCAGCGCAAGTTCTTCTGTCAACAATTTTTAATTATAGCCTGTGATCTTGATTAAAAAGTTTATTTATATTTTAGACAATAAGAAAAACTTTGCAAACTGTTTTTTTTTTTTTTCATATCTGTAATCCATCCATCCATTATATTTACAGTTTTTTGTTGTTGTTCTTTTAGGTCACTGGTGCCCATATCTAGCAGTCACTGTGTGACAGGTGGGGGACATCCTGGACAGGTTGCAAAAACACATGGACGCAGAGACAAATGAGACAAAACCATTCACACCTATGGGCAATTTAGAGTTACCAATCAGTCTAACAAGCATGTTTTTGGTCGGTGAGGGGAAACAGGAGTACACAGAGAAAACCCACGCATGCAACGAGGGAACATGCAAACTTCACCCATAAAAGCCCTGGGCTGGGATTTGAACTGACAACCTTCTCGCTGAGAGGCAACAGCTCAACCAATTGAGCCACTGTGCTGCCCACGTCTGTAATCTGGCCTGTAATTTTGGTCAGGATTTAATTATTTGAAAAGTTGTGTGTGCAGGTGCAGGGTATGCATTTTGCAATGAGAACATTTTGCAAGAAGTATCTCAAAAACAAAAAACAATACAAATCATCTGTTGTATAAACAAGAAGCCCAATCTGTTTAATAGTTAAAAAAAAAAAACCTGTCGCCTTGTGTTAAAAGCCAACAAGAGGATCAGTAAATGGAAGTGACTGAAAGGCTCGTTAAAGGTTTTGTTCCCTGTCCTTCGTGAAAGCAAACCACTAATTTTCCTCAAGTCAAAGTTGAGCCAAACACCGTAAACAACTCGGCAAACATCCAACACACAAAATGACCCACAAAGTCTTGGGCGACCACTGTGGGAAACCCTGCTTTGCGCACAAACCAAGATAAATCACTGTCATTAAAACTGTCGCCAACTTCAGTAAACATGAAATCCCAAAACGTAGGTGTTGATACGAGCGTGTCAAGCTGTGAGTGAAACATTCTCTGCCAGAGCTGTTGTTTTAAGAAGGAGACAAAGCAGAGCAGTAACGGACCTCAGGGTTGTTTCCAACTGGAGGCCATTTATCAGACGGAGGTATTTAACATCTTCAACTCATCTAAGGTGTTCTGCAGTTTTGTAATGGCTCCATGTCAATAAACACAGGTGTCAGGAGAGGAGCTGGAGCAGTCATGTGGATGTTAAAATATTTGACCTCTGTAAAATGTCTCAGACTGGCAGCTCAGCAGCTGGTGGACATTAAACCTGACCACAGACATTTCTGCTCTTGCAAAAATGATGGTTGATATCAAGTTAAAGATAAGGAAAACAGAAGTGTGTAGGGATTTGTTGCAACTTCTTCAACCTTCTGATAAAGTTGTTTTGAATGGTTTAACAGTGGGTAAAATGAGCCATTATAATGCAAAGATTGATTAAATTAGGAGTTGTTTTTTTTAGTCAGTTACACATTTCTCAGCTTTTCCTTTTGAGGACTCAAAGAAAAGCAATAACTTATTATAGTGCATCAATCACTCCCTGAGAACAAACAAAATGTGAAAAGGTGACTAATTATTGATAATGTTCATTTCTAATGCGATTAATTGATTTATTGTTTATTGCGACAAGCCTAGTTAAGAGTTAATCATCCCTCTGATTCATTTTTAATTATTTTACCATATTTATTAAATTTGACATAAGACAACTAAATTAATTTCAGCAACTGGAAAGCAAAGAGTCTCTTCTTGGAGTTGCTGTCTAGCTGTTTTCTATTAGAGTCACAAAAGATTTTTGTGTGTGTGACTCAGCAGTATCAAATTTCTTAGCTTTTGGAAATACAGCCAGCAGTCCTCAAAACCACAAAAAAAAAATTAAAATAAGGAGGGAAGACAAAAGTAGAACAAGTGAAGAAAGAAATGCGGAGATAACAAGATAAAAGTGAAGTAGTAAAAAGGAAGAGGGCCTTCGTGTGGGGGAGGCTGAAAAAGATAAAGGTCAGGGAAAGGAGGAGAACACAGGAAAGCATGTTGAATAGAGGAGGGGGAAGGAAAAAGGAAGGACTGTGTGGACAGTCGAGTTGGTGATTTATTTCACTTTTTGGCCCGAGGCATTCCTCACTAACTACACACAGGCCTCCAAACCAGGATGTAAATGCATTTTAGACAGACTCAACCCATTCACTGCTTGGTTTCCTCCTAGTCTCTGAAACAGAAAGGCACCAAAGAGAACACTGACTGTTCTTTATGCGTTTGGTGGCAGCAGAGCCAAAACCACCGGGCTTTGTCTCAGCTGTCCAAAGTGTTGATCTTGACAGCATAGCGAGCAGGTCAGAAGTCATGTTCCAGTTATGGTTGGAAAAGAGCTGCTCTGAGGTTACGCCCCTTGTGACAAACCAGTGGTTTGACCCACTGTACAAACAGGCCTGAATCACAAGGAAGGAATCCAAAAAAAAAAAAAAAAAAAAAAAAAAAAAAAAGAGAAATGATCCAGAAACCTGGATCCCAGATCACCAAGTCACTTACTGATGGGATTCTTAAAACTCTGATCTTAGAAAGTAACGCTTGTGCAAATGGGGATACAATACAAATATATATTAAATTTAATACAATATGACAGCTTAGCTTGAAGTGGTTACTGATCTCCATTTTCAAGGGCAGGTCAGATACTGTACCTTTTTAAAACACATTTTTAAATTTCACACAAGTTTAATAATCTAGGAGAAAACTAAAAATACAAGGCAGTTTGCAGCCACAAACTTTATAGTCTACAACATTTGTGCAATATTATCTCATTACACAATAAATAAATAAAAAGCTTTCTTCCATCAAAGAATGCTTCATTTTACTACTCACCATAACTCAAAGCTCAAGGCTGCACAGAACTCTTGTTTAAGTGTCCATAAGGAACTCCAAGTCAAACATCAAATTGGGGACTAATTCACTAAAATCTTGCTTATGAGCAGTTTTATAACCATCGGCTGTGTTTGAACTTTATTTACATTCCCAGACAGGACAAAGGAGTTTGCTTTTGGGTCTCATCTCAACATTGGTTTTGTTTTGATGGAGACGTAGATGCTTCTTGAGAATGTGTGGGCTGCTGCCTATTATGCTCTGTGAGGTAAAATCTCCTGGGTTCGAGACATTATATGGATTCTTCCCATAAGAAGAGGAAGTCCAAAGACCCATCGGATGACTCTTGTGTATTACTTTGAACAAGGGGGGGGGGGGGGGGGGGGGGGGGGGGGGGGGGGGGGGGGGGGGGGGGGGG
>JARVGV010000002.1:18549268-18559926 GCA_031762435.1 Hypsolebias longignatus
GGTCTTCGGATGAGGATCGAAACGTTTTCATGCAACAAATAAAGTCCAGTTGATTCTGTATTGAACCTTTTTTGATTCTAGCTTTAGTATGTTTTTTTATGTTTGCATGACCTCATCCTGACCTACATGGTCTTTTTAGTTGTGTTACAAACTGGAGACAGAGCTAACTGAAAATGCTTGACATGATTAGCTGCCAGTAAAAGATGAAAGTCAGTAATTATTTTTTGACTGAGTCTGTGTGTCACTGTTTGTTTATACAACTGCCAAAACTACTGAAAAGACTTTCAGGAAGTTATCACAAGGTTGACATCTACAACTCCACACCCAATGTAAGATGGTTACCACAGCCAGTTGACCTTAACACAACTTTAACCAGTCATTTTACAAATACTGAGCTAAATATTGGTGTGGTAGCAGCTGAGCACAGTCTCCAGCACGTCTTTCTTTAAAACCCTGGAATGAACTGCAAGATTCAGTCTTGTTTGTCTGCTAACAAAACGTCCCATAAACCACTGAATGGATTTTGATTAATTTCTCAGAAAGTAATACTTGGATGTACAACTAAAATGGATGAACTTTTGGAGTCAGTCCTGTTTCAGATGGTTACCACAGCTAATTAACACAAAAATAGTGACACCTCAGTTGCATCTACAGTTTGACACGAGGGTGATTGCAGTAATTCCCAACACACATGCCATGTGCCAACAGATCAAGCTCAGGAGACTGCGCAAAACAGTAATTTTAGGGTTTGATCAAATAAGCAGTGTGTCATCATTGAACACAGGATGATGTTGGTCTAAAACTCAGGCATGAAAAGATGTAAAAATATGGGAAAGACATAACACAGTCGCGATGCGGGTGGTGACTGCCCCACTGTTTCTTCAAAGAATGTTAGGCTTTAATTTAACTTTAACTTAAACGTTCGCTTTAACTTCCAGTTAAGGCTGATAAGCTTAAGTCCATGTTGACCAGATCTGACCTTGATAAAATACCAGTAGTTGATGCATTTGCTACAACCTGACTAGACCACTACAACGTGCTTCATGTTGGGGTCAGTCAGGTGTCTTTTCACATCTCCAACTCGTCCAAAATGCTGCGGCTCAGCTTTTAGGAACTTGTAGGTTTGAGCATATTTCACCAGTTCTGTCCCCTCTTCACTGGCTCCCTGTGCATATCACAATAAATTTTAAAATTATCCTATTTACATTTACAGTAAGTGCATAAATGGACTTGCACCCTCACCTCTCTGACCTACTGCAACCATATGTTCCTTCTCGGGTGCTGACTGTGTTGGTTGTACTGAAACTCAGACTTAAGCTCAGAGGAGATCGAGCTTTTTCAATCTGGAACAATCTGCCCCTCAACATTAGACAGGCCACTTCACTTCCTGCTTTTAAATCTCTCCCAAAAACACACCTGTATTCATTGACATTTAACAGAGTGTGACTTGATTTAGTATTTCATTGATTCTCATTGTTTTTGTGTTATTATGCTTTTATTTTGATGCTTTTAATTACATTTTGTTATAATTTAATTTACTGCCTTGATCTTATTGTTAAGCACTTTGGTAACAACTGCTGTTTTAAATGTGCTTTATAAATAAATTTGACTTTTAATTTCTAAAGTGTTAGGCAGCTGCTTAGTGTATCTGTGGCTTAAGCTGAAGGAGGCAAAGTTCTAATCTTGAAATTTGCAATACTTTTCTATCCTAGCAACAGACTGAACAATATTAAATAATTTTTGTAGTGATATATCTCCACTGATTTTGTCTCTGAAGACCTTCAGAAAGGACAGAAACTGTTATCCCATTAATTTGAATCCAGGACACAAATAATCTCCCCAAGAGACTTTATTTTTGTCTTAATTCATAATAATCAAAATAATAACCTTCTGTTTTGTATTATCATTATTATTTTCAATATTTTGATAATCAAATGACTCTGTTGAATCCAAGGACAGGTCAACATGAACTTTTCAGTATTTTGTTGAAAGTGATAAGACAGTTAATCAGTTTAAATCATAAAACTGGCGTCTGTCTTCTTCCTTTTCTTTCCTCCTTCATTCTTTCCAACCCTTCTCTGACCCCTAGGGGAGGGGCCAAATACCGGAAGTCAGGCTTTCTTCAAAAGCTCTGACTTGAGTGTTCCAGGAAGTGTTCCAGTGTTCCGGGAGTTGTTCCTGTGTGTTCGAGAGTTCCAGAGTGATGAGAGATATTCTCGGACTGAGCTGTTTTTCAGCATGCCGCTGTAAAATCCAACAGAGCTTAAAGCTCCAAACTTTGAATAAAAATTTCTTCTGAGGAATATTTTACTTTGGAAACCAACCGGGACTGCTGCTACTTCCGGTCGACCGAGGAGAACCGCAGGAGACGCTGAAAGGTAACGTCTAAGGCTGGACGCCCTTACTGGAGTGAGATTGACCATCTTTCAAAGGTAAAGAGTCGTCTGACGTTTACCAGTGTACCTGGGTTTAGCAGAAGTCGTAAGAAGAGATGTCATTCCTGGTTGTACTGATTCAGTCACAACAACTTGCAGTCTTTCCTTACTATTCTTCTTAATCTATCATGCCAGTAACATTAAGAAAGTGCCTTCAGATATAAGTTAATTAAGATCTGTAACTTGATCTGTTGTTCCTTAAATACTCGTCCGCTTGCGAAGTTGTGGACACGTAATTTCCATCTGTGATGTTTAATTTTATAGGAAATTGATCAAACAATCAAAGTGTACATGTTATGATGTTATTTTAATGATCTGTTCAATAAATGACCTCATTTCCTTGATGGGTCAAATATAATAAACGTCTCATGTCGCTATATATTCATTTTGTTACTCAAGATGTTGTTTTAATCCTAAAAGAAGAGAATCTGTGAATAAATAAACTATTAATATTCCTGGACTTGAACTAGTCTTGAATAATTAATTGAGGGTGTAATAGGTAACCCTGTATACATCCTACATTTTTGTATATATTTTTTATTATTATATTATGACTGAGAACATCTTTCCCTCCTGCTTCTGTAATACATGCCCAAAATGTTCTCGTATCATGCCCTGAAGGACGGCTCACCGACTCACTGCCTCACTGGCGTTGACGCCATGAGGACTTTGCCCAAAACATTCCCTTATCTTCATCTGGAGGCCGACTAGCCTAGTCTTGAATGAGTCCTTGTAAGTAAAATGGCTGGTTAAAAATCTCCTGCTGTCAAGTGTGGTTCTTTCTAAGTAATATTAAGAGAAAAAAAAAATCCAACACAATCTCTTAAAGATCCTTTTAAAAGTTAGCACAAAACTGATTTTTTTTAAAATATATTTGATCATCTTTTATTTAAATAACTGTTCACAGCCAAATAAGTTTTCATAATAAACTGGTTGAGTTTCTTTTCTCTCCTCATAAAATTAAAGCGCTACAGTGACTTGAACTATGTGATGTCTGCAGATCTGACAATTTATGTGTTGCTTTCAGCACACCACTCCACGGCGCCAGCAAATCATTTTCCTCTTGGCTGAACCCCAACAATTTTCCTTGGGTCGCATCGTGTCTGGTGGAGATTAATATCTCATTGAACGTGTTAATGAAAAAACGAAAAAAACAAAACAAAATCAGAGCTTCAGCTCCCCTGCAGTTTGCCATGCCTGTGAGGATCTGCTAACGAGCAGACTGAGAGGCTCTTTAGAGTCGGGGTAATTATGACTGGAACCAAATGACATGCAGTTCCAGAACCATGTTGTCTTCACAGGTAATACTATAGTATAAATCATGACCAAAGGATCACACTTGGTTTTACAGTTGATGCATTTGACCTAAGAGGGTGATTAGGGATATGCTTTTTCTTAAAAATGGGCACACAAGAGGCTCATCATGTCTGTCACCTCCTAACATGGTGAAGTTCTTGTAGCTATTTTTTCACTCTTGAGCTCGAAAGTGTTTAATCCTTCAAGTTAAAAAAAAAAAGAGGCAGGAACATCTAAACCCCTAGTTTGTAATGTCAGATTGATTTTAATCTAAGTAAATAAATACATTTAGTCGCTTCCCTAAAGGTTTTTGTAGCTCAACATCATATTCCATAAACTGTACAATATGTGACCACAGAACACTCAGTGCTGCCGATTGGTCCAGTAAATTAAAAACAGGGAACAAAATAAGTTTTCAAGCAGATCTAAAACTAAATTGCAGAGTTAGATAATTACAACAAATTATTATTATTATTAAAGTCAAGTCAAGTTCTTTGTGTCATTCACATCACATGGGGTACATGAGGTGGAATTAAATTGTGTGCAAGATCCCAGTTACATCCAACAATAGCAAAAATATAAAGTGTAAAAAGAAACAGTTAATAAGGATCTAAGATATAAACTATGATATATGCTAAACGAACGTCCAACGGTACACTAAAAGATCTAAAATATACGCCAGTCACAATAAATTAAACAACAGCAGCGCAATTCTCATAGGTTCAGTTCGGCTATAATTTACATGCTTAATGGGAGCGGAGTCTGGCTCGGAGCTGACCCCAAAACTAACATAAACTGGGATTTATTCAAAGCATGCAACAAAAATACAGAAACAAGGCACCAAAAAATGAAAAATAAATAAATCTACAGCAGCATGGTCCTATTGGCAGAGTGGTTCTGATGACAGCGAGGTTATCTTAGCAACATGGTCCAGTTAGCACCATGGTATTGTTAGCAGTGAGGTTCGGTAAGCGGTGTGGTCTTGTTAGCAGCGTTAGCAGTCCCACCCTCTTTAAAAAGATTTAGCAACTTTTATTCTTTAAAAGATTTGCATTGTTTCAAACTGCATTATTCCTTCTCACCCGTTTACTTTAGTGAAGCAGCGTATCTGTGTTTTCACCTCAGGCTACTGGTCTTAACATATCTGTCCTTTGCAGGAAAATTAGATGAGAAGCAGCCTCATCAATCTCTGCCTTGTACTTTGCTTCCATCCTTTATCTTCTCTTCCCCATGCAGGCTACATGCGATGTTGCTCACTCATTACTGACTCCTCGCACTAACACAGTCACAGGAGAACATCCCCTCCACTCCCACTACAGTAAAAAAAAAAGTCCTCTTCAGATTCTCCAATAGGTCTGTGCGTATCTTCCATTTCCTGTGTGTAAGTCCTTGTTACAGCCTGAAACAAAACCTAATGATGCAGATTTACAGCTAACGAGAGGCAGACAAATGAGTTCAGAACAAAGACGAATTTGATCATGCCCCAGTTTTTTTTTTCCTCACAAAAGATGGAGATAGAAACACATTTTTGTTGCATTAGTCTATTTTCTTCCTGATGAAAAAAAAGCTAACTTCTTGGCTAAAGCTTGTGTCGCTGCTACTGGAAAGCATCCACCAACACCATGCAGTGGCAACTTCTAGGTTTTAGTAATCGTCTCAGAAAGTTGCTAAAGGGCACTGATGCAATATGTCATGTGTGGCATGTTGACAAAGGCCTGAGACACAGCTCATACTTCTCATTACATAGATAAGTGTGTGGTTTCCTCCAGGCTGACCATGCCTGCGCTCAGCGAGACAGGACAGCACATTCATCACAGAAATCTAAAGGGTTCAGCTCGGCCAGCTGAGACAACACAGAGTGGAGAGGAGGAGAAAGGACAAGTGGAGATACATGTTGACAGAATGGACGACGCAGTGAGCACTTCACACACACACACACACACACACACACAAACTAAAATAAGAGGTTGACATACAGTGTGATAAACACCTCTCATGAAAAACTGACACTAAATTCTGCTGACGTTACCAGATGGTCACAGGTATATTTTCATCGTGGTTTCCTGCAGTTGATCTCAGTGCTGACGCATTGCATGAGAACCTACTTCTGTCTGATCTCATGCAGATTTAGTGACATGACAGCACCTGACAGAGCAGGTACCGGTACAACCAGCACCTGTCATGGCACTAATGTGAAGCAAAGCTAATTAAAGAGTACGTGGCAGCTTAAACTCAGTTTTCAAAGATGTGAAAGCTGCGATCTGTTTTGTGTTTCTGGGCGCTGAAATGGGCATTTTTGTGTGTTGGACAGTAAAGGTCACATCTGTCATTTAGGCATGTGGAGTATTTTGGGGGGGGGGGGTATTTTTGCCTTTGAGGATGCATTCAGGGATTGCATTTTCCGTTGGTCACTTATTTACACAAAGTGATGTGATTGCTTCTATTTGTCATGGGAAAATCAGTTTATAAATGTTTTGCAGGGTCTAACTTCACATTAATAAAAGGAAAACAAATTCAGCCGAATATGCAAGTTGCTTAGTAAACATTACCACTGTGAACACAGCTAAAAGGAAAAAGGACAGACCATCTGTGAAATGGGGCTTCACAGATGGCCTACAGTACAGGATGTGGGACAGCCAGCTTCCAACCTTTCAATTTTGGTATTTTGTCCTGTTCTGTGCCCACTGACAAAATAACTAATAATACATAATAATAGTGGGTGTACTTTGATGAGCACTGTTGGTTTAAAAAACGAATACCAAAAAACGTCAGTCAACATGTTATCGCCCACTACTAAAGGCCAAGGTAGAGCAATATCCTTGCACATGCCTTCCATTGCACTGTTAACAAAATATCTCATGAATCACTGATCAGAGTGAATTAAAACTTTCAGAAAGTAATCAATGGGTTGACATTTACAACTGTTTGACCTTTGAAGTCAATCTGATCCATTATGGCTGTCACAGTGAAGCAATCTTACCAGACACAAAAACGGCTAGAGCTTGTTCAGTTTTAGAGAAACTGAGCTAAACTTGAGTGTAACAGTAGCTGAGACTTACCCCCAACTTTTACTCTGGTTGCATTAGATATGTGTTTAACTCTCGTGATTAACTACTGGAACTGACTTGTTTTACCTTTTAGCCAAAAAAAAAAAAAAAAAAAAAGTGAAGCCTTCGAGAGATTTTAACTAAAAACTAATCATTGACTGTACATTTAAAATTACTATATTCTGACTGAGCAAATCCAATTCCACATGGTTTCCACAAAAGTGGTCCATAGTTCAGTCAATTTCACAAATGTGCTGATATTTGGGATGGCTGTAGCTGAGAGTCATTTTCAGCACATGCTCCAAATAATACACAAAGTGTGAAATTATTGCACAAAATTGAACCAATCACTGTTGAAGTCAACCAGGTTTGTCTGTTTGCAAAATACCTTATGAACTGGGTGTGTGCTAAAGAAAACTTTTAGAATCTAATTGTAAGATTTACATTTACAATCAACTAAGTTTTGGAGTCAATTCAAGTCAAAATGTTTTTCACAGCTTATCAATATTAATAAACAGTGAAACAGCTCACTTGAACATACACTGATCTAAGGTCTGATGTGGCAGTAGATCGGAATCATGCTCAACTCATATCTGAGCTACATCTAACAATATTGCATAAAATGCACATTATTTTTTTTTGTTGCAATAAAATTACTATAACTCTCTGTTCTCAAAAAAAAAAGTGATCTTAGTCTGAAACTGCATGAAAGATTGTGAGTGAACTGCATTCTTTCAAGGAAATTCAATTTTAAATGGTTTTGGGGCTGGATGAGAGCTTGCAATGAGTAAAAACTGGGTAACATGTATAGATGCATCTAAAAAAAATTGAATCTCAAGAAAAAATTCTATCATTCCAGAAAGTGAAATGTATTACGTAGATTAATTATACAGAGTGAAATATTTCAAGCTTTTATTTCTTGTAATTTTGGTGATCGGGGCTTAGAAATATTGAAGAAAAAAAAAAACAACTCTCAGAAAATTAGAACATCGTGAAAAGATTCAGTGATGTAAACTCCTGGTGTCACACCCTAATCAGCTGATTAACTCTTAGACATGAGCTACAAATGTCTCATTCCTCAAGTCCAGCCACTCCTGAACCAGAGACAAAGTCAGAACCATCTCACCTGCCTGAGAAGAAGAACTGGACTGTTGCTCAGTGGTCCATTGTCCTCGTTTCAGATGAAAGTAAATGTTCATGTCATTTGTAAATCCAGGTTCCAGAGTCTGGAAGAAGAGTGGAGAGGACCAGAATCCATGTTGCTTGAAGTCCAGAGTGAAGTTTCCACAGTCAGTGATGGTTTGGTACCATTTCCTCTGCTGGTGTTGATGCACTGTGTTTTCTGACACAGTCCACGTCCATGTCCAGCATCCACCAGGACATTTTAGAGACTTCATGCTTCCTTCTGCTCACCAGCCTTATGGAGATGCTCATTTCATTTTCCAACAGGACTTGGCTCACACTGACAAAGGTGCAAAAAGCTGGCTGTATAATATTCCAGCATTCTGAGATACTGGATTTTGTTTTTTCATTATTTATTAACCATAATCATCAAAATCAAGAAATGAATGCTTGAAATACTTCACTCTATGAGTTTCACTTTATGAAACCATTGACCAAAATAAAATAAAAATATAAGAACTTTTTCACGATATATTTTTTGTTGTTGTGCCTGTATATCTAATACATCAAAGACAAATTATTATTTAATTACCACTTAAAAAAAATTGGTATTAACTTCTAGACTCCACACTCTCTGTTTATTGAGAACCATTTCATAGAGTTTAGAGAAAACTTTACCTTAGCTTTTACAAAAACTGCTAAACCTCAGTCAAACCTACAGGCAGTGAGCTAAACCTGCGGTGGTAGTAGCTGATAGTCATCCCCATGATAGAACTAACACAACATTCACATTTTTCATGAGATTGCTAAAACTAATTTCAAGCTTTGACCAAAACAGATGCATTTTTGTCCCTCGTCAATATGAGATGATTTCAGTTAAAATTTCTGACATGAAAGGTGGCGGGCAATATGAATGCTAGGCCTTTAGTTCCATTCTGGTTACCAGGCTTTCTCTCACTTGAACCATAACCAGTTATGAAATGTAGCGATGCTGTCATAGAACTGGAAACATTTCCAAAATTACCATACTTATTTCTCTGAACTATGATAAAGGTCAAAACCTAAAAGTTTCTGGCTTTTGCAAAAAAAAAAAAGAAAAAAAGAAAAATCTTGTTCCTCTCTGAACCTTTTTCAAAATAACTTGTCTGTCAGCGCCTGAAATGAATGTGGTCATCTGTCCATGACCCAGAACGCTGGGACCATGGATGACAGTCATCAGTAAGTCGTAGACAGAAGCTTTGATGTGAAACCACAACGCGCTCGTTTCCACCCAGTCCTCCCTGCTTTTCTTTAAATAGAGCATGACATCAGGCTGTGCTCAGGTCTACCGACCCAAGCCTAAAATAAACGTCCAACACAATGCCACATCTGGAGCACAATGTAGCGAGGTGAGAAGAAATGCAGCAAAAAGGAGTTGAAACTGAAAGGTGAACCTGAAGCAGCTTAGCTCTCCAAACTAGGCCAAAGCATCTGGAGATGTGTCTCACCTGTAATTAACTGGTGATTCCCTTCATTCCTTCCACCAAAGACATGTGTCAGAACTACAGACGTAAACACTGAAAGTCACCTTGAGCCTGTCAGCTTTTAATAACGCTCCCTTCAAACCCACATCAATCATTCCTCTTATTTTCTATTGTGGCAAAAACAACTTGCAGTTTTATCTCCAAGTTTCAGCACAAACGATTTTGAATGAACTCAGGCAACGTTCTTCAAACGTTTCCCTTGAAAGACCGTTCTTGTTGTTAGTGTCAAAAGCAATCAGAGCCTGCAGAAACCCAGGCCAGTTTTCTGACTATTGGACAAAGGTCTAATAAACACGCAAAGACTGATCCAGCAGTTATTTGTCAGTAGACACGCAGTACACCGCCCACAGTCTGACAGACATTTGAACTCTCAGTGGAGGATATGTAAAATGCACAGCCTTACACACATGCATACAGTATAATAACACACATATATATTAGTCAGAAGATTTGTGTGGGAGCCCTGCTGAGTGAAAGTGTGACCTGCTGAACTGAAATACATGTATAGGGTATGATGGAAAATATGCAGAATGTGTCCCGCTTAAAGAAGAGGGTGTAGAAAGGGAGGGATTGGAAGAGTGTGAAGTGGAAGAGAAAAAGATGACATGGATCCTGGGAGACATATCATGTGTTTTACATACAGGATAACTGAGCTAAACATGTTCATTTTCAGACACTAAAGCTCGTGTTCAGGCCTGATGTTCTGAGTCGACTGCAAAGTTTGTTGGTAAGGCTGCTTCTAAACACGACTGGGACACAAAAGAGGATGGACCGTGCAGCAGGTAATGAGGCTGAGCTTATTCAAGTGTGTAATGAGCTGAAAAGTTTCAGTTACAATAGATTTAATCTGAAAAAGACAAAGATGGGAACTCGAGCAGTTCATTTATGGACCTGTCTTAATGTTAAATGCTGTGATTGGTGCCCGTCCAGTTCACCTCATCTGTACTGCAGCTTTTATACAGTGAAACAGGATAAATTTAGCTGGTCCCTCAATAGATATCTTTCGAAGAGGAGTTCTGTGGAAAGGTTCTAAACAATAAACATCTTACCTGCTGTAGGGAACTCTATGAATGAGCTCAATTCATTAGTTTTGCTACTTTTACATCTTTAAAGGACCACTGACATGAAATTTGAACTTTGCATAAAATGGCACAACAAATATATCTTGTCTGATTGAACTATGTTCGTTTTTGTAAACAAACTTATAAATATATTAAAATTTCATCTGAAGTCAC
>JARVGV010000002.1:18565801-18576401 GCA_031762435.1 Hypsolebias longignatus
GTATGCAGTGACCGGGGATTGAACCCGGGACCTTCTGGTCCTGAGCCGGCTGCCCTGCCTCTACACCATCTCGGCCCAGATAAATGACATATCTTCCTCCCATTCTGCTTTGGAAACTATAGGAACCGCAAGTAAACCTGCAGTCTGAGAGTGAAGTGCTCTGTTGGGAAAATATGTAACAATAAGATCTGTGATATAAGATGGAGCTAGGTTGTTGAGGGCTTTGTAGCTTAGAAGTATGATTTTGAATTCAATTCTGTACTTGACAGGGAGCCAATGGAGAGAAGCTAAAACTGGAGAGATATCCTTCAACCTTTATTTAGACAGGTTAATCCCATCTCTCCCACTAACTCCAGTTAAGACTATGGCAGCAACATTATGGATCAAAGACTTTTTAAATAAGTTTTTGGACATCCAAATAATAAACCATTACGATAGTCCAGTCTAAACATGACAAATGCATGAACCAGTTTTTCTGCATCATTTTTAGATAAGATGTTTCTAATTTTAGTGATATTACGTAGGTGGGAGAAGGCGGTCCTAGTAACGTTTTTAATGTGGGTGTTAAATGTGGGACCAGAGCCTTTCATCAAAACAGATTATTCTATTTATTTTGCACAAAGCCACAATTTTATATGAACACACTGTGACATTATGCGGGGCATTAGTCAGGCTGGAGTTTTTGATAGCTTTTTTGGCAACCTTTCTGGAAGAGACATTAAGACTCAGGAAAGTTATGACACATGACCACAAAAATTCAGTTCTTAAACAAGCAAGTTTACAGCTGTTCTTCTGGAGCATTTACCACACGTGCGAGCTGGAAAGAGCTGCAGCTTCATATGTTTATTTATTAGATAACATGGAAGCAAATCGTTATATTATTAGACCCAAAATACATGGCTTACAAGGATTTTCACACAATAACTTTCACATCATGTCCTACTTTTGTATGTGCAAAATGGATGCTTCTATGCCTGCAGTGAACATGCATCTACAGCCAAAAATCTCCCTGTGTCAAGAACGTGCAAACAGCAACTGCAGAAAAGAAATATCTGAACTAATTTGTGCACAAATTTCCCTGAGCCTTCCCAGTGCTCTTATATGGGAAAACTGCTTTATGAGAACAAATGAAGAGGAATTTCCCAATAAGTCTGAATCCTGCTTACAGGGCACCTTTAATTATTTCATCTTGGCAGTGTAATCCAGAATACTTAAAATAAGATGAATGCACTTAAAAGGAGGAGGAAAAGAAAAGAAACTCAAAGGGACAATAGAATTCAGCGAATAAAGAATAAAAATACTATAATTTAAACGCTGGAAGACTTGTTAATGTACAAGGAGAGGGGTTAAATTAGTCCTAAGATTAACTTCCAATACTCTACATCTCAGCTGCTGTACTTATTTACCTACTTAACTCCCCGTCAACTCAACATTTACAACCTTTTCTTGTACAGCATGGAAGAGAACAAGTGAACCTAGATTTCAGAAAACCCTATTAATTCTGTGCTCATTCATGAGGAGGGGGAGGGTAAGCTTTTTTTTTTTTTGCCACGGCCCACATAAAATAGTTACGACGGTCTGTTCCTGGGTTTGGTATGTGGGTTGCCAGTTTAATGTACGACTGTTGTGCGTTCACAGTTGAATTGTCACACTTTCCTGGCGGAGAGCGTTGATGGAAGGGCTTCTGCACCGTCAATGTGAAGCGCCTCAGTGGGCTTGAATGAGAGTACTTACAAGCTCACATTCTCCATTTTGCTAACATATACTGGGAATTTTTAATTACCATACTGTATTTTAATATGTAGCCCAATCCAACAAATGCTGTATTTTAGTATTTTTATTCACACTTCTGTTTACCAGTGTTTAAAGTGTTGTTGGCACAGAAACAGAGAAACTGAAAATACACTGCAGAGGATGTCTGGACTTTGTCTTGTTTTCTTGAGTGATGTTGTCAAGGTAGACGCTCAGATCTGTTTGCACCCTGAGATCTGAACACGCTCTTATCTTTGAACAACATGACACCGTCGTCCTCTTCCTCTTTGCCTCATCCCTTAAAAAAGAGTAAATAAATAAAAAATAAAAAAACAGCAGCGACTCCCCAGACAGCGCTTCCATGAACAGATTTAAAGGGCCAGATGCGTAAAGCCACCTCACAAAGATGCGGCGCGTAGTGATGTAAAGTCCTGAGTGAGGTACTTAATGCAACTTTTATAGGCTGCATTAAGTAGCTTTTCTTTTCCTCAACCTCAAACGTCTCCTCGGCTCTCCTCCCTCTTTCTTTCCAGTTGTTAGGCAGGTGAGGGAAGCCACGTGTAACGCAGAGGATTTACGGGGGCTTCTGACTGATGCAAGAGCTCCAAGGGATTGAGCTGTTTGTGATGGTAAGTAGTCAGTGAGCCAACTTCACTTCTCATTTAAAGTTTCTGTACATGAGACTTTATTTCTTCCTTCTGCTGCATATCAACACAAACCTCGTTCCATTGTGCTGAACTTTTGTAATTACTTTGCGCTTAAGATAAAACACTTGTGCAACTTTTGGCAAACAGAGCAGCATCAAGACATAGTCGCCTTTGTAATGTGTAATAGAACATTATTAATTATTAAGCTCATCCAATGCAATTTAGCATGCTATATACACCCTCCCACACACACACACAAACAATATAATAATTTGTAACTAAGTAAAGTAATTTGTAACTAAGTAAAGTTGATTTATATAGCACCTTTCATAGATGCCTCACACTAGAAGCAGTACAATATTAAAAACATACACATACAATAAATGCATATAAACATCCATACATGTAAAAGCGTAGACAAAAACTGGTAAAACAGCAAAATTCAATATCTAGCTAAATGCCTGTTTAAAAAAGAATGTCCTCAGATGTTTTTTTTTTTTAAATGCATAAATATAATCTAGGCTGCATAAATATGGAGGCATGGCATTCCATGGTTTGGGTGCAATTGCTTGGAATATGGGAAAGACATAATGCCCATTATTATAGTGACTAAGCCAGGATTTACAGCTTTGGTAAACAGAATGGAGAAGAGGTAGAGAATGTCCTTGCACACACATTTTAGCCAAGTTGCTATCCTGGAGCTATACAAAAATAAAATGCAGAAACAGAGTTGCAGCGAAGCTGAAAACTGTGGAGTTTTTTGACAGCTGAAACAGATTTATTAATTGCTTGTGTTCATTGAAAAACATATGAGAAGAAGACATTGAAAAATCATCACATTTTAAATCACAACATTGAGGTTAAAAAAATGCAATTAAAATATTCTCCAAAATTGTTTAGCCCTATTGTTAAGCCCTTTGATGTATATTTTAGTATACTGTCTAGCATTTGTTTAGTGTATATGTTAGTTTATAGCTTAGATCCTTATACATGTATACTGTTTCTTTTTATGCTTTATATTTTTGATATTTTTGGGTGTAACTGGGATCTTGAGTACACAGTCTCATTCCACCACATGTACCACATGTGATGCAAATGACAATAAAAATACTTGAACTTGAACAGCTGCAGTTTTTAAATGTGCTTTATAAATAAAATTGACTTGACATCACAGAATCAAAAATGGCCCCAAGTTTCTGAGGCTGGACTAAACTCAAGGACCAAGGAAGTGCTTGATTTGAGAAACCGTGATTTCTGGGGCAATAGTCAGAGTTTCAATCTTATCTGAGTTCAGCTGCAACTTGTTGTCACTTCACCTTATCTGCAGACATATTTTATAAAATCTCCTCCTGAAAGCTGGCCTGCTGTCTTTGTTGTTGTTTTAACTTCTGCTCTTGTTTTATTGTCTTGTTTGTTCCTATAAAGATGCTTTCTGCTTCATCTATATTTTTCCTATTATTACATCTTACCTGTAATATTCATGACTTTAACTATTAATTATCGACTGCCAGCAAAAGGCGAAGGTGAACGATGATGTCTGCACGTGTGTTTGTGCATCTGTCTTTTACCAAAGTATCTCACGAACATAAGGGCAATTTGTGTTTTTTTTTTCTTTTTCAAATTAAAATTTCACAAAGAAATTTGTGGATGTGCACCTATAAAGGATTGTTGTTTGGAGTCAGCCTGATAGCTAGCATAACCCACTGACCTAAAAAACTAAAACTGATATAAATCCATAAAATTTATAAACACTGAGCTACATTTTTGGGGAGAGTCTATCTCAACATGCTACACACTGTGTGAGCTTTTTGCCAAAACTTTAGTGGGATAGTGTTTTTTTTTTTTTTTTTTTCCGATTATGGGAGTTGGTGCTTGTGGGACTCCAGTTTGTTTGTGGCTCCTCAGACTGAAGAAGTCCTTTGGATGAAGGACGAAACATCTCAGCATAAAAGAAACCAGATGACATGACTAAACATTGTTGGATTTGTACCTGGATTATTGAGCATGGATTTGGTGTCAGCAGATACAGTTCTACTGACATATCTCATGAACCAGTGGACAGATCCTGATGACACTTTCAGAAAGTTTTCATTTTGATGTATATCTTCAACTAGTTAAGTTTCAAAAAGTCAGTCCATATCAAGATGGTTGCTACTAATCACTTTAGGCCAACAAATAGGGGCTATAACTTGGTCACATTGATTAAAATTACTGCTTGAGATTGTGCATAAAATATAAAATGCATTCTTTAATTTGTACTTAATATTTTAGGCTTTTAGTTACTCCATGTCCTTGTTTTTATTGTCTCGTATCCTATGTTATTTTTGTTTATGCCACACTGGTTCTAATTCAAGGCACCCTACCAATAATACTCGTGTATTATCATTTTAGTTTTTAATTACTTCTGATGCCTTGCTTGCATTCAGGTCCTCAGCTTTACCCAAGTGCATGGCATGAACTTCACCAAAGTTCTGCGGAAGACATCCAATAGTTTTAATTTGCAGAGAGAGCGAATCCCGTTGCTCAGCTTCATCTTTGTTTTTCTTTTTCATCCCTGGAGATTTATCACGATCCAAATGGAGCCCCTCCTGTCAGTCATCTACAGTACTGTACATTCATAAACAATGAATATGCAAATGTTTTGCACATTTTTAAGCAACAATGGGTAAAAACAACCTTGAATAAAACAGATACAGGCAGTCCTTGAGTGGCTATTTCTCATTTCCTCTGTTGAGAAAAAACCCTCTGAGTGAAATTACTGAAAACCTGTGGGTTGATTTGAATCCTGCTGTACATGCAAGACAGCTTAATTAAAAGTGATCTGCAGAGACTGCAAAAAGAAGTGAACTCTCTGTCTATAAAAAGCACCTGCCTGTTACAATATTAGTAGTGGTTAGTCAGTGGAGTGCCAGAACTTCAGCACATGGACACTCTTTTAGATTCTAGATTCGATTTTATCTTTTTTTTTTTTTTTCAGTTTTGAGTTTGGAATGTCCAAACTGTTGTTTAATACAGAAAACAAAGCTTCTAGCTCCTATGGGCCACATGACACATTCTTGCCTAACAGCAAAATGGTCCTGGGTTCAATTCTCAGTTTTGGACCTGGGGTCTTTCTGTGTGGAGTTTGTATGTTCTCTCTGTGAATGCATGGGTTTTCTCTGGGTACTCCGGTTTCCTCCCACAGACCAAAAACATTCATGATGGGCTGCCTTCTGGCCCAAGTCTCCTTTGCAAGAGAGATGTGTGATCTCAATTGGATTTGCCTGATCACATAAAGGTTAATTATAATGAAATGCCCTTTTTATGTTCCAACATTTTTCATTCACTATTTGTTTGCATTGTTATGTAATGCATTTCTGAAATGTCATTTTAGCGGCTAGTTTGGCACAACTTCACAGACAACTAGAATTACCACAAGCAACCAAAGTCTTCCATTGTCTCATGACCATCTTAACTCTAAACTGTCTTGACTGAAAAGGATGCCAGATGTTACGCTCTACTGCAGCACAAAACAAAATGTATTTTTATGGAACAGACAAGGCTCAAGAATCACCTGCTTCCACTCATATTTGCCCCACTCAGGGCCCTTGAGCAAGGCCCTTAACCCCCACCATCTGTGCCCCCGGGTGTCCTAGATAGCAGCTCTCTGCTCCACACAGAAGGGTGTGGGAGCTCAGTGGTCTGTGGTTGCATCAGGAACGGCATCCGGCATACAAATAATTGCCAAGTCTTCATGCGAT
This sequence comes from Hypsolebias longignatus, assembly GCA_031762435.1. NCBI lineage: Eukaryota > Metazoa > Chordata > Actinopteri > Cyprinodontiformes > Rivulidae > Hypsolebias > Hypsolebias longignatus. The sequence goes on from JARVGV010000002.1 coordinate 18,571,941, forward strand.
TTAGTTACCCATGGTGACCCCTGAAGAAGGGAGCAGCCGAAAGAAGAAGAAGACAAAAAAAAAAAAAAAGACTCAAGAGATGATCAAGGTTCATGCGTAATAATCCAGGTACAAATCCAACAATTTTCAGTTAAGTCATCTGTACAGTTTATTTTCCTTGCTGAGCCATTTTGTCCTTCATCCAAAGGACTTCATCAGTCTGAGGAGGCCCAAACAAACGGAGTTCCACAAGCAGCACACTCCCATAGTGGAAAAAAAAAAAACAGTTTACTGGGGATAAGATGGTTTCTAGAGTCCCCCCTCTCCCCCCTCAACTCCTCCGAGGCAGCCCTAACAAAAGACATCAAAGTTCATGCTCGATAATCCAGGTTAAAAATCCAGCAATGTTCAGTCAGGTTATCTGGACGGTTTCTTTTTTTGCTGAGATGTTTCGTCCCTCATCCAAAGGACTTCATCAGCCCAAGGAGCCACAAACAAACCGAGACCCACAAGCAGCACACTCCCAGGAGCCACAAACTGCGGCTCATGGGGGTCACATTTTGTGGCTCCTTGGACTGATGAAGTTCTTTGGATGAAAGACAAAATGTCTCAGCAAAAAATAAAATAAATCATACAGATGACCTGACTGAAGATTGTTGGACCTAAGAGATTTGTTTTATTTTTCATTTCAGCATCTTCACATCCATAATGAAAAATCTTAGTGTGTAAAGAGGGAACAATAGCAAAATGTGGTGGACTTCAACATCACTTTTCTTCTCTTTACTCATCTATTTTACATTTTTATTACAGCTAATTCCCCTTTGTACCCACTTACATTTTTTCTGTCTTTAAAGAACAGACCACAGAGAAAGAAGCACAACAAAGACCTCATTAGGTGGACATGGTGGTAACGAATGAAATCTCAACTTACACACACACTTTCCACAAAAACAGAAAATCACTGGTATCAGCATGTTGTGAGTCTATTATTTATGACATTAAATCAAATTATATTAAACAAATTAAAATAAATGAAATGAAACGTTATTGCAATTTAGAGAAGCAGGGTGAAAGCTGAAAACTGAGGAGCTTTTGAAACTTATTAAAATCGAATAAACAAAAACAGCATTTAATGAACTGTCTTTTTATATTGCTGTACAGAAGAATAACTTATAATTAGCTGGTCATTAACTTTCTAGCATTTTAGTAAATTAGTTGGTAACATTACTCAAAATAATGCTTTTTGGAAAAGTTTCTCCATAACCTCTATAAAATCTTGGGATTATATTCAAGCATTTTCTAACAACTGTCAGCACCAGTGGGTCATACTTGCTTCCAAGATACGATTTATACACATAATAAAGAGGAGTCGATTTTGTTTTATTTTATTGGAGCCGGTTAACAGATCAGAGCATGCAGAGCTCTTTGGAACGCCAAACCTTAAAGATGCTTCACCAAGCAGTCGGATTTTCACAGTTGCAAGAAAATTTTAATGAGCGAGTCCATCTTGACCCGGTTCCAAACTAACTCCATCTTGTCATGACACAAAAGTTCAGACTTATTTGTGTCCTACAGCATAAGTGTAGGTTTGAGCAAGAAGCAATGACAACGCGCAAATACAGAATGTCTCTATGTTGCACTTAATGGCTAAAGTTTGCCAGTGCTAGAAGTTGGGGAGTGAGGAAAATTAACATAGTATGAACCAATGTAGAGAAATTTAGATCAACTTACACTTAGAAGCAGGCACTTGTTCTCCTTGATGGCACCCAGGCAACCAAGAAAGCCTGTCACCATGACGATGGCGCCAATGGCAATGACCATGTTGGCAGCTGACAGTGAGGGGAATGAGGGTGAGAAGGTGGCGAAGCTGCCTTGTGACACAGAGAGCCAGATGCCCACGCCGAGCAGCCCACAGCCACATAACTGAAAGGCAAAAGACAACAGATGTCAAGGTGAGAAACGGGGAATACTTGCAGTGTTTTCAGGCTGAGCTGCAGAAATTGTTCTTATCCAGTTCCATTTTTTAGCTCACCCGTGGCTGCTTTGGTGAAAAAGACACACCTCGTCAAAGAGTTAAGTTTTAAATAAAAGATAACTAATAATAATAAAATGAAACAAAAGGTATAATTCTGCTTTCTTCTTGCTGCCAGGACCACACAGTTACCAAACATTGCTATAAAGAACAGGTTTTACACTAATTACAGCAATGATAAGCCAATAACGGCTCTGCAAGGGATTAGGGCAAAAAATTGGACTTGGTCCACACCGGTTTTTAACGGTTGAGCTGATTACAATAAATCCAGAACATACAGAGATGTAATTACTCCCAAACCCTAAAATGACAAGTTCAAAGCTTTTCCAAACCGCCTGCAGTGGATTTGAACTTTACCTAGAGGGAGCAATTACCTAATCTCACCCTGCCAGACTGCTGATATGTGTGAAGTTTGAAAAGTGTGTGTTATGGCAATATTTGTGTTTTTTTTTTTTTTTTAAACTTTGATTTGCTGATGTGTGTGTTTTTATCAGACAGAAGGCTCAGCATGACCATCATTCTGTGAAATATAAACAAGGAGCTAAATTACTGACATAAAATGAAAACGCCAGACAGATCTGGTCATAGCTGGAAACAAAGGAAAACATAAAATAAACTATGGAAAGGTACCATGGCAAATCACCGAGCTACTATATTTCCCCCTCTGTGCTTCTCTCTGTATTTCTAATCTTTGCACCGCTGCATGGGAACACTTTAACGCCTGTCAGCAATATGTGCAGAAAACCTGCTGTGCATGCAAACAAACACACACTGAGGCACTGATTTATTCACCAAATCCAGACCAGGCATCATCTGACAGGAATTACAGACAAATATGTTTTGATCTAAAACTTTTTTTTTTTTTGTTTCTGCACAGAACAATAAACCCACACAACTCAGGAAGAAAAGGGGGGAAAAAAATCCAAGGCCAACACAATTTAACATTAAGATTGCCTAATGGCTCAGTCTGCTGTGCACCTGCAGCCCTCTGGAACAAGCTTCAGTTTAACTGGTGGAAAGCCTGTTTACCATTATGCCACATAGCCAAACAAAATGATTTGATGCACATCAGAAAACCCTCTGAACTCAATGGTTGTGTCTCATCTCAAGCCACATAAAGTGATGACCGATACTTTTAGAGCTAATGAGTTCAACTGGAGTTACAGAACATAAACCAAACATTCCCCTCTCAAGTGTCAGATGAGCTCAGTGCCATCACCACTGACCTCTGACCTGTTAAGGTTTGACTTTGTACAAACTGACCACAAAGGGCAACGGTGATCCGGTGTGCAGAGAGCAGCAAATTCAGGAATATGATATGCTTGTCCTTGTGAAAACAAAGAAATGACTGAACATAATTAAAAAGGAAATATGAATCAGTACTGTGCAAAAATACTCAAAACATTATTCAAGAAAATCTTTAAAATTACAAATTTCATGGCTGACTGACTGCGATAAAGAGTGCACTAACAAAAAAAAAAAAAAAAAAACTACTGCCAAGGTTAAAAACTGTGGGTGGCTTTAAACAGGCACTGGCAATGAGTTGTTGAGAGGAGGTCACATATTTATCCACATTTAGACAACAGGGGAGTCACACTTGATTTACCTCCATTTAAAATGGAGTGGTTTGAGTAAAACCACCACTTAGAAAGAGAGAGATGCATCAGAGCTCACCGGGATTTTCAATCATTTCAATTCTGAATAATTCAACGGGAGTTGAATTCACTGGGAAGCATCTTCCAGCCCTCTCTGCTTCCCTGATTAAAAACAAGAATGAATGCGTCAATTGAAAGTGCTAGTAAAGGTCATGTCCTGATGCAGAACAATGTCTAATATACAGAATCTGTGCTAACACTGTTCAAATGGCCAGCTTATATATCGTGTGAGGAGGGATTTAGGGAAGCAGGGGACTAATAGTAAGTTTAAGAGGCCACATAGATAAAGTGGATTTACTGCCAGTGTGGGGAGGTTTAAGAGCCCTGCTGTGGAGGAATACAGTGCCTTCTCTTAATTGTATTTAATGCCCAGTGAAGGGAGCTCTTTCAAGTGTGTCACTCACTAAAGTGACCAGGAAACCATCCAACTCCTCTCAGTCTGTCAAATATTAACCTACAATCTAATCTCCAACCTGGTTCTGGTACTAAATGCCATAATGTCATAAAACCATTGTGTGTGTGCCACAGAAAATACTACTACTTATACGCTCTGATCTTGGCACTTGTCTGACCTTGGTTGTAAGCCTGAGCTTGAGCTCCTTATCTCATCATAACGGAGCAACATAAAGGTTTGATAGCCCATCTGCAGGGAGGGATCAAGACTTTCAAATGTTGGACAGCTCTTTAAATATCAAAGTTCATGCTCAATAATCCAGATTTAAAAAAAATACAGCAAAGTTGTCAGGTCCTCTGGATGGTATCTTTTTTTTTTTTTTTTTTTTTTTTTTTTTTTTC
>JARVGV010000002.1:18592392-18603049 GCA_031762435.1 Hypsolebias longignatus
AAATTGTGCAATATTCAAGAATCGAGAAAGACTCCAGCCATCTTTAACTTCAATTATTGAGCTCATTAAACATCCCCATGTGTTGTGTGACCCTCTATGGGCACAAACAAACAAAATACTTACAGAAAATATTTTTGAAAAAACTATCTAAACAATCAAAAACCAGGGAATAAAGTGGGTGTTCGCTGTGAGATTGGTGAACTAAAGATTTCTTTCTCTGAATGTCAGAATGATTACTGAACCTAAGCTACATCTGTCAGCCATTCTGCTCCTGGATAGCTTAGCAAACAGATTGTTAGCGGTTAATCCCTGTTAGCCAAGTACAAACAGCAGGACTTAAGGAACTGAAAACCTTCACAGCAGCTAACCAAAATAAAAATAAAAACTATTTATGAAGTCTACAAAGGTAATATTCAAGGTAGGGCCATTGCCTGAAGTAAAATAATTCACTTGATACATAACGTAAACTGTCCTGACGTTGCTTGATCTGGCTTCCTCTCAGGACTGTTTACTGCTGATTGGTCTGCTTGCCGGCTTTGTGTCAAGTCCACACGCTCTGTTAATTCTTTTGCTTGTGCTGCCAACCTGGAGGTCAAATAAAGGCATTGCTTTACATAAACAAGCGAGTCTGCTTGAATAGCTGTGTGTCATGGCAACTCACCGAGAAAAGAATAAAAACTTATTTGGCTTTGTGGTTCTGTTGAGAGAGAGCACATATAAAATGGAACCAGGAGGAAAAAAAATGGTTGTGTCTGACAGAGTTTAGGATCTATATTATTATAATGTTAGATTATTTTTACTACTGTTTCAGTTTGGTAAGATTTTTTTATGACTACTAAAACAATTTCAAAGTTCAGGCTCAATAATTCAGGTTAAAAAAAAAACAAAACAAAACAACAAAGTTAAGAGAACATCTGGACTTTTTTTTGGAGACATTTTATTCATCATCCAAAGGACTGCATCAGTCCAAGTAGCCTCAACAAACAATCCCACAAGCAGCGCACTCACATAGTGGGTCAACCAGTTTGCAGTGAAAAGATGGCTTCTGGGGCCTGCCGTCTCCCCCGTCAAGTCCTCTGAAGCAGCCATAGCCAAAGTGGTTCAAAACATCAAAGTTCATGCTCAATGATCCAGGTATGAATCCAACAATGTTCAGTCAGGACATCTGGATGGCTTCCCTTTTTTGTTGAGATGTTTCACAAGAAACCATCCAGATGATCTAACTCAACCCCGTTGGATTCCCCACCTGGACTGAGCATGAACTTTGATGTCCCAAACCACCCCAGCCATGGCTCCCTCAGAGGAGCTGATGGGGGAGAGGGTGGGCCCAGAAACCATCTTATCACCATCAAACTGATTGGTTCACTATGTGGGTGTGCTGCTTGCGGGACTGAGTTTGTTGTGGTTCCTCGGTCTGATGAAGTCCTTTGGATGAAGGACGAAATGTCTCAACAAAAAAATAAACTGTCCAGATGACATGACTGGACTTTTTTGGAACAAAAATATTGCCCTTTATTTCTATTATTTACCAAAACATGAATAAGAAACAGATGTATGTGCAAAGTGACAAAATATTTAGTTTTTCCACCAAACAACTTATTTATGTCCTTAAATAAGCCAAAATGTTAGTCTGAAGTTTAAAAAAAATTAAATTGTTCTTGTTGAATTAAAGAAATGCTATAAAAATAACCACAGGACAAATGAACACTCTAATTGATTAATTAAAATACTTGGTGCTACAGTAGCTCCTGCTCCAAGAAGGAAACACAAAAACTAGCTCAAAATTAGATAAAAAAAAACAAAAACAAAAACAAAAAAAAAAACAATGAAATCTGAATTAATCACTGAATCATAGAATACAAATTACTTTTCATGTTGTTTTGTCTTATATCTGTCACTTCACCACCATACAAGGGAAGATATAAAAAAAAGGAATTTACACATTTTCACCCCTTTGTTTAAACAAGAATTGGTTCACAACAACAACAAAAAAAAAAGTCTACAAACAAATGAAACAGAAGAACAATGATTTTGATACAAATTAAATCAGTTACTAGAAGAATGTTAAAAAAGGTCTTCATTTTGCTTATACAATCAAACATTTTACACATTTTCATTCTCTTCTGTTTTATTTATGTTCTCCTTTCAAATCTATATTTTTATGCTAGTCCAGATTGTATCCTTTAAAAAGTAATAATCTGTTCTTACAGTCCACTCAGCCCCATACATTTTATTTTATTTCACCTGACAAATGATGCAGCAGGCCTTTTTAATGATCTGATCACCTCTGTGATTTTCATGTGACCAACCCCACAAAATCAAGAATCAGCTCAAGAGTGGGAAATCTGGACTTTTAAACAGTGGAGTTTCGTAAATGATCTGCCGACTGAGAGGAAGAGAGAAATGAGATGAGAATGCACAGTATGTAGAAAGAGCACGACGGATATTAAATGGTCATTAGTCACAAGTCTCGACTTCTAGGTCTTGAAATTTTGGAATGATGTGAGGAGACTCACTGAATCTGATCAATATAAAACAGCTAAATCACCATAAAATAAAATAAAAAAAAAAACTTTTTTTTTATATTAGTAAATTTATAGTATGATACACTGCTCTTGTTAAAGTCTTTATCTGCTTTATACATTTTAAACACATTCAGAAAAAGTATAGATAGGTGATAATATATTCTTCAAACATTTTGTTGCAAAATAATTTAAAGTACGCCATAATTGAAAGCGTTGAGCTGTAACTTTCACTTATTCTTTAAGAATGCAAGACAGTAATAATGGTCATGTCAAGAGTTTGTTAAGTATTTTGTTTTTAAAGAACAAAACCAATACAAATTAGGCCCAAAAAAAAAAAAATCCCATTTGATGTGAGGAACAAAGTTTTAAAATAAAACTGATTGATCATTTTGGCATGATGCACTCTTAATCCAGCTGTGCAGCTGAATTAATAAATGCTGTTTTGTCAGTGAAAGAGGAATTTGCCAACTTAAACAAGTTCTCTGTGCTTTCAACAAGCTTCAGCCTACTTCAATACTTGGAAAATGTAAGTTTTACATGGAAATGTCTACATTATCCAATAAATCTCATGAAATATATATATAAAAAAACTGTTGATTTTGGTGAGAAAATGATGAGGCATGATGCAACAGCTTGAGGACACTTGGCAGGATGTCAATGATTAAACACTCAACATAAACTCCTGCTTAAAAAAGATCAATGTGAGTGTAGTACAGCATGTTGCCCAGCGCTCGAGGAATAAGGGCTTCACCTTAAGCTGTAAGTTTGTAGGGTCCTCTGTGACTCGCCTTGTTTGATGTTGTCGGTCAATAATTGATCACACACAAACTGTAAACAAAGTCAAGCGTGGGAAAGACGACTAAAGATGCCTAAAACCTGACATTTTGGCTGAAAGTTGCTTTCCTCTGATGAAACTGAACCAGTAAAAATGAAGGTGTGATGCTGATTATGTGGTGTGAATGTTAATGGACGAATGCTGCATGTTGGACTGAGTGGTGTATATATGGCTTAAAAGTGGAATCACCACCACAGTCAGGCTGAGGAGTCGTATCACTCATTGGAAGGATGCTAACCTTATGGCAGCTGATCTGCATTAAGACACAGTCCCATTACCCTTTGCAAATGGGTTAATTGCTGTGACACTTTCTGCTGCATCAGATTCCTCAGTAATATGAGCTGTGTTGAGCGGGTAATGATAAAAAGAACAGAACTCTGAAAAGATGAGATCTTTAAAATATGCACCTCAAGATGATGTTTCGGTGTCAGAGTTGATTCTCTAAAGAGCCGAGCTCCCTGATCAGACACTGTAGAAGAAAGTCATCTGTGCTGTAGGTTTTACTGGCCTCTGGCTGCTCAGAGGCAGGTGTCAGGCAATGCCAGCAACATGACAGAGAGCAGGTTCTCCCCAATGTGGGGTTCAATCTATTAGGAGAAACCGGAGCCCTCATGATTGACGAGTTGCTCCACCTCATCCATCAGGTCTGGCACACAGAGGCCTGACACTGCCATATCCCTCCCATGTGGCAGGGAACCGCCACAACCCTGAGCTATATTTGCTAGCTGACATTAATGCTTTGCTCTTTCCCGACTATATAATCCCTCTATTCACTCCCTTTTTCTCGATCTGCTTGCATGACGTTGCAAATCTATGGCTATCTTGCCCTCTGCCACTTGACGACTGCAGATTTAACATTATGAGCAGGCTGAAAGGCAGAAGTTGTGAGGAATTAAATCAGATTAAAAAGTAAAGGTTTTAGTTCTCAGTGCTTTGATAAAGTTAACTTTAGAAACTTTAGTCAACATTAGAAAAAAAAGTCAGTATTCTTTTAGAAAAGGAATAAATGATGGGTTTTGTGTGCCCAATTTGAATGTCAGCCAGAGAAATTGCATTTCCTGTGAAAATGCAGTGTGAATGCTTATTGCTGAAGCACTTGCTGAAAAACAGCTGAACTTAGTTAAAAACATGCTGAAATGTAGTTGAAATTGAAGAACAAGCCCAAGTTAGTAGAAGAAAGCAGAAAGAACATTTGCTAAATTAGATTTAAATAAGCATAAATTATCACAAAAATTGGGAAATTAGCTAAAAAAAAAAGCTGAAATGAGCAAAAATAAAATATCTGAAAGAAGCTGAAAAGGCTGAAAGAAGCTTCATCTATCAGGAGGAAGAGGAAGGAGCTAAAAAAGTGGAAATAGTTGAAAAACAATTTAGCACAAAGCAGCTAAAAAGTAGCTGAAACTAGCAGAAAAATGCTGAAAGGATCTGTGATTATCATAAAGAAGTTAATTAGGCTGAAAGTAGCAGAAATTACCAAAAATAATTAGAATTTATCTGAAAACAGCTGAAATGAGCTGAAAAATGCAGCAAAAAGTAGCTGAAACTGTAGAACAAGCTTAAATTAGCAAAATAAAGCAGAAAGAACACCCAATTAGCAAAAATAAATAAATAAATAAATAAAAATGCTGAAAGGTAGCAAAAAAATAAAATGAAAGAAGCTTAAATTAGCAGAAGGAAGTGGAGCTAGCATATTTTGCTGAATCGGGATGAAAAAGTTTAAATAAGTGTAAAACATGGGAAAATAGCCGAAAAAGCTAAAATTAGCATTAAAATTGCTTACTAGTAGCTGAAATAGCAGAAAAAGCTGAAACTTGCTGAAATTAGCAGAACAAACTTAGAAGAAGCACAAACTGTTATAGTTAGATGAATAAATCTGAAAGGAGCACAAAACAGCTGAAAAAAACAGCTGAAAGTAGCTGAAAAAAGTTCAAATTCACACAAGGAAGCCGAAAGAAGCTGAACAAGAACAAAATGTGAAAGGAGCAGTAGAAGGCTGTAAACAGATCTAAAGATTTAAAGGAGGTAAAATGAGCTAAATTAATTTTCTGAGGAAAAAAGTGGCAGAAAAGGCTAAATATTTCAAAAGCTAAAGTTGCACCAAGATAAAAATTCATGGCATCCCCTTCTCCTGAACAAGTTGAATGCTTTGATACATGATTTGTTGAAATAGCACATAAACTATGGAACGAGAAAGATGATGAAAAAGGTACAACAGAAAAATGGATCACACTAGTGTGACTGTTTCATAAACATTCACACAATAAAATGAAATGCAAGAGAAGGAAACACTTTAAAATGTATTAGTAGTATTTTAATTAAATACTGTACTGACAAAACACAAAATGAAATGTTTCAAGTAAAAAGTTAACCCTCGAGAAGAAGATAAAGTCAAAAAGGGTCAATGTTGCCAAACATGAAAAACATTTTACTGAAGTTGTTATTTGCCTGATGAGCGATGTCAGCCCTGTTTACATCCCCATCTCATCTCCATTTCCATTAGAGAGCACTTGGCTGTTCAACCATGCTTTAATTTTAATTAAAACTTATAAGTAAGCAATGAGGAGAACAGCTCAGTTATTAAGATGTTTTTTATCCATGCTCTTTAAAGCAAGGGGTCTACAAAGCCTGAAGAGTCTCTTCACAGTGGGAAGTCATCATTAACAGGGGAAAAAACATCCAGGTCATGACTGGAAAAATATGCATATTTCACCTTGAGTATGCAATTAACAAAATCACAAGGCAGCAAATATGTAAAATTCTTACCAACAATTGCTAGAAACTTATATTAAAGTAAGAATGGTAACATACTTTTTTTACGATACATAAAGTTATATGATACATGGATATTGAAACACAGTCACTGGTGAAGCTGACTGGACTAAGTGAACAGCTTTTAGGGTGTAAGTAATATTTTATGGATTCACATTAAGAACCAGGCATCTGTAAATCCAATTTATGCACGCTCTGGTTTAGAAAAAGCTTATGAGGGACCTTCAATAGAATTCTCAGGCCTTCACGAGTCTGTAATTTTCTTGTATAATTTCCTGGTTTAAATCTTTTTCCATCCAAATGGGAGTGAAATAAATGAGGGCGTTTTTAACGACTGAAATAACAGAAAATCTGCAGAGTCACTGTGAGAGCTCGGCATATAAAATACGAAGCTGGAGCTAAGATTGATCTCACTGACTGTTCAAGAACCAAGAAAAGGAAGAACGAGTGTCTCCACGTGAGATGAAACAAACCCTGTGACTTCTGGCAGGAGTCCTCAGCGAGTCGCAGATTATTTTCTACTTTTAAACTGTACTGAATCCAACATAATCTATGCTCCTTCTACTTCAATTCATTTTTTCCAACAGGAAGCTGATCCAGCAGTTTAGGCGACAGTCAATTCCGTTTGCAAGACAAAAGAAGAAAGAAACAAGCAGCACGCTAATGTCCCCTGTCACTCAGGGATTTACACAGTGCAGGTTTGTAGTTTTCAAGATGAGATTTTCAAGCGTTTCTTGACTGGAATTGATCAGGGAATGCAAGTAAACCTTAATGTTTTGGGTCCAAGGTCTTTAAGAGGGTAAAACTTACACTGTGTACAAGAGTATTATTATTATTATTATTATTATTATTATTATTATTATTATTATATATATTTTTTGGGCTTGTCCCAGGCAGAGAAGAGTGACAGATCCTGGCAACTGGAGGCAGCAATTATATTCTCTGGCAGGGGGTGGCCAATGGTGGCCTTGGCCACCCGTAGGACCATCGGAATCATTTGAGGAAACTATACTTTTATATATATCCGACCAACCGACTGACCGACCAACAATTAGATAGATAGATGTGGTGGTGGTGGCTAGGAGTTGAACAAGTACATATTTTTTTAACTCAACATTAATATAATAAAGCTCGAGTAGAACTTGAGTAGTTGATGATGTCATAGGATCTTAAGATGCAAAAATAAATAAATAAAAATGCAAAAAAACAAACAAACATATTTTAGTATTTACAAAAAAACAAACAAACAAACAAACAAAAAAAAAGACCAACAAAACATTGGGAGTGCACATTATGCTGGACTACCATTCATCATACTGCAGACAAATCCCAGGAAAACAAAAACTATTAGTTATTATTATTAAGCTGCAAAAGTGAAAGAAACGTGCGGCACATCAAAAACGAACCTAAAAACAGTGGGGCAGTCGACACCCCCGCACCGCCCACTGTGCTGCGCATTAGGTTTAGCTTTAGAGGTAATTATGTTTATAGCGTTTTATAGGTTTAGAGATTCATATATTTTGCTTTTGGTTTGTGAAACAAGGTCAGTGGAAGCTGGTTCTGGTTCAGTCGATTGGACCCAGTGTTACATTCTGCGACCTGCAACAGTGCATGCACCGCCCCCTATGGTTACAATATACGGTGGTGGCAACGCGCTCCAAACAGGAAGTTGATTCATTTTCTGCTCTGTAACTGCGACGTGATGACATCACTACGAATACTCGATGTGAAATTAAAAAAACTCGATAGATGTCCTAGGAATCGACGTGTAGTCTGTTAAAGCCCTAGTGGTGGCCATTTTGGATTTTGAGGTAGTAATCCAAATTTTTGATAGCAACCTCTCTTACACTAGTTGCATCCACACACTAACATGGAAGTCAGCATGTTGTTTATTTTACGTTATCCAGCTCATATTGTTAACATATACGGATGCTACCATACTGGATTTTGACTTGGCCAGCCCAATTTTTTTAAGGAAACTTTCTTGATGCAGCCACACACCATAATGGAAGTCAGTACCTCACTTTTATCCCCCAAGTTTTAATATTCACAACATGCATGGATGAACAGATGGACAAACAGACCAACAGAGGGAGGGTACTTCCAATCTCCACTCTTCACCTCGAGGAATATAAACCACTGGAAAGCATTAAAATTACTTTTACTTGTATATTTAAGAATGAACTGACATAAACATTATAGTTTTATCTATATTTATTCCCAATCAATTCATGTCACAAGAGTCTTTGAATATGCTCGTTTTGTGAAAATGAAACAGAAAAATTGAAACCTAATCACCCAGTCTTCTTTTTGTAAGTTGATAGTGCACTCATTAACACTGTGCTCTACTACTGTTCTTTTCGTACCCTTCTGACCTCTGAATGGAGGTCCCCGTCAGATGGCTGCCTGGAGCAGATTACAGAATGGAGGTCAAAACCGAAGTCTCTCCATATGCCGCTGACGTGAGAGGCTCCTTTAGAGCAAAGAGTAAATCAGTTTAGCCAGCTGTACACATTCTCATGCAGCCCGCTGCACGAAGAAGCAAGAGGAGCACCAAAGACAAATGGAACAAGTGCTAACTGTGCAAGAAGAGCAAAGGAACGGCCTGTTTTTCTGACCTGAACCAGCACAGCTCACACACAGAAGGGACTGCATTCTTCATGAGGATCTGGCTCACAAATAAACAAACCGATCGCGCAAAGAAACCGCCTCTCACAGGCCGATAATCGGGCACGCAAAGTCATGCACACGGAGAGCCTTCTTAATCAGCGTGCTTTTATCGATCAGTTTATTGATGCTGTTTTGAATGTGGATAGTTGCAGATGTGGTTTGTTGAGCCGAGTTATGCTTGATAGAAATGAGAGGCCTTGCATGCATCCTGAACCTCGTGCTTTCTAACTGGCATCATTAAACTACACAACGTGCATGCTTCGAATTACCTCCCACTTCTTTTGCACTTTTGTTCTGACCTTTTTTGAGACACAACCTTTTTCTTTCTCTCCGTTCCTCACACACACATGCCCTTTAGATATGTGGCGGTAACTTACATGGTGTTAAATATTTTAGCCATTATTAGCATTCAATTTGTTTTCAATTATGAGTTCTGTTAACATTTAGAATTCCTAAAGCAAACCAAATACAGACCTCTCTGTAAAATAATAATAACAGCCCCCACAATAGACTCAAAGTCAGGGTGACATGAACATTGAACTGCATTACAATTACCACAATCATTAGTCCATTAGTCACATACAATGTATATTCATTTTGACTACAGTCATTAGAAGACTGAAACACTCCATTTAGCATTGTTGTGCACACTTAATTTTCTCCTTGATCGACTCTGAATATTGGTGTTTTCCAACCTCAGCAAGGCCCACCAGGGACAGAAAATCACTGAAGAAAAAGAAAGGAGGGTCGCATGACATGCCTCAAGTCAGTCAAGCCTCCTGGACAGAGCGAACGAGTAATTATCAGAAAGTTTAAAATGATTTTGAAGAGCTTTGTTGCCGAAATTAAGCATGCAGTGTAGCTTATCACAATGGCATTAGGCGAGAGTAAAGGAGTGCTGCAGGAGGCAGATTTTCCTTTCATTCCTCTCCTCTGTGTTCAGATCCATGACCAGGGAGATCCTGCTTGTTGGGATTCTGAGAAAGCTCACCTGCTTGTGTCCTAAAAAGTCAGAGAAGACGGCAGCGTGAAGAGGAATCACCTGCTGTTAGCTAACAGTCTCTCCAATCCTCAGATCCACCGTGTTCAGCTGCTAAGTGAACTACAAGCCCCTGCAGGCAGTAACCGCTTTCTGCTACAGCTCATCTCAGCGATGCTATTAGAATAGCTAAGCGTCAAAACAAAACATCGCCATTTGCATCTTCACACTGTTTTCTGGTGCGAAACCTTGCAACGTTCCCATGATTCTCAACCCCATTTATCATACTGACCTGAGTGGGGAAGTGATTTAGATTTCTATAACTGTGCTGATCTGAGAGTCTGAAAGCTGCGCTGAAGATAAAAATGATGAACGGGAATGCAAGGGGGAACAAAAAGTTGAAATGAAATTGTGGCATCACACAGATTGATGCTCACACACCCCTATAGTACTTATTATACATAGTTTATTGACATTCCTAAAAGCATGGGGCTGGGTGGGGATTTATTATATTGCACAAAGACAATTCAACACAACGAGGGACTTCTGGACAAACAAACAGTTTATCACCTAAACTGCTGCCCCTTTAAAGGGTAGATGTGAGATTCCCTCCACATATTTGTGCTTTTTAGTTGTTTGCATAATGAGGGCCATAAAATTCTGACCACATTAGTCGAAACAACAATAAGAATTAAATGGCCAGGGTAACCATAAAGGGAGAAAATGGAAATTAGAGCTTACAAATCAACAGGCTTGCTTCTTGTTTTGCTTTTATTGCACAATTAACAATAAAACAAGAAACAACATAATGTCTAGTGCAACAAATATGTGATCCAGCAACCCTGCACCCATCACTCATGATGTCAAACAGCTATTATA
>JARVGV010000002.1:18621787-18635268 GCA_031762435.1 Hypsolebias longignatus
TGGCTGGTACTGTGAAGCGCTTTGGGGCCCCTCATAGGGGGCTGGAAAGCGCTATACAAGTAAGCTCCATTTACCATCCATTTACCAAAAGGACCATTCTTATATAGTGTCTTTCTATACACTACAACCTGTGCCCTCATTTACCCATTCATAGAGCACACTACTAGATCTTTACAAAGAATAATCAGTGCTTTATCACATACATGCACCAATGGGACACACATCGGAGGCAATGAGTGGTTCAGTGTCTTGCCCAGGGACACTTCAGCATGTGACTGCTGGTGGATTCATAACACCTACTCTTGCATTGGATGACAACTGCTCTAATCACTCAACCACAGCCACCCTAAAGTAGAGTAAAGAGTAGATAAGAGTGCTGTGGTACTGTATTCTGACACAGAGATGGCACAACAATGTCATTAGGGCTACATTTTATCTGCTCTTTCTATGCAAATTTAACCACGAGACATAAATGCATGTTGTGTATAACAAAGAGCAGGAAAGCACAATGTTTGGGGGGGCCACATAGCTCAATGGTCAGTGCCACCCATCCTGAGGCTATGAATCTAAGTCTGGGCTATGCCAGGAAGGACATCCGGCATAAAACAATTGCCAAGTCTCGTGTGTATTTGCCCGCTGTGGCAACTCCTGCTGAGGGAAGCAGCCATAAGAAAAACATCAACGGTGAAGAGCAAAATTTGAGAGTAAGGGTTAGTCACCTCTTGGGGAGCTGTCATAAGGCATCAGCATATTCACCTCTCTTGCTTCTGGGAAGAGGTCTCTCCCCGCCCTCCCTACTTTCATGCATCGCTTCTTCCCACCCTGGGAATGGACAGCATTTTAGGTTCTGGCAGTCTGTCCTCTCTGAAGGGAACTAGGAAAAAAATATGGCGACCCCATCTGTCCTAGTTCACTTTTAAACTGTGCTTATGGTAGAGAAGTGCAACCAGAGTGAGCATACTCAACAAACAGTGTCTAAAAGAGAAGGGGTATCAATGGGCTAACCCTAAAAATGGTAGTGTGCCCTTTGCTGAAATGAGCGCTGGGTGACTCAGTGATGAGGATTTGTTTCACCATACTCCACTGATGAGTGCATACACAAGCAAAAGGTCTGTGTTAGTCATTATTCTGGTTCAGGGTAAATGAATGGGATCATGCACCAAACATGGCAATGACTCCATAATGAAATGCTCAAATTAGATTAATTCTCCAACTTTGGCCTGCCCACACCAAGCTTTGTTCAGACCCACTCTTTTTTTTTTTAATTATTTCACAGCATCTGAAACCCCCACTTCTGAAGCCTGGATGGCTTAATAAGAGAGAATAAGAGATAATAAGAGAGAAATCTGTAAGGGGAAAAAAAAAAAAACTTCTAATTGGGGATACAGATGAGACCAAATGTTTGAGAGGGCCTGTAAACCAAAATCTCACTTTTTTTGAGCTATAATTTATACTGAACCAAGAATAAATATATAATAACACAATCCTTTATGCATTGTGTACACAAAATGCAATGATAATTATCCATGTAATATTTATCAATAAATTAAAGAAGTTAAACATGGAAACTGTGTACTTGTACACCAGCATCTGAAACATTTTGTACAGATTGAACTATGAAATAAAGTGTATTGAATGAGGGGGCAGGACAATTCCTAGAGTGTGTGGTGCATTTTTAAAGAACTCCTGGTACTCATTAAATTAAACATGTACAATAATTCACAACAATACCAAATGGCTCTTGCAGCATTACATTTGTTAAGTTTTTGCTAAAAACTAAGATCAGAGAACAACCCTCTGTGTTCCAGATACAATACACTGAAGCGATGGAATGAGGCTAGAATCTCATGTTTCCTTTTTAACAAGACTTTGCATTCTTCAGGCTCTCAGACTGCTTCCAATTTCAGGCCACATAAGAGCCTGATATCTTCGGAAATAGAACAGATACACAAAACAAATTTTCTTTCGTGTCTTCAAATACAACTGGTAATTGAAAATTGCTGTAAAATAAACAGGTGGAACCAATTGCTTTAGCTGTTTGATAAGACTCTTATCAAACAGAGGAACAGTCCAACTCGCAGTTGTGATAAGGAAGAGGATAAGTCCACATACAGGAAAAAACTGTAATAATGCCTATTAGGGTTACACACTCTGTCAGTCAGTTAATTCAGTATTGTAGTGGTAAAGGATCTCGACTGCTTAGTGCAGCTCCCTTTTCAGGGAGAATATCAGAGCCTGTTGTGAGCACACCTCATGCACATCAAAGACGAGCGAAGCTCAGATTGGATCAGACATAACGAGAGCACAGCAACAACCTGCTTTAATGGAGATCTGGGTTTCTTTATCAAGACAAAAACGATGTGCTTTCCATTTCAGGACATAACAGCTGAGCACACTATTGTGATGGGTTGAATTTTGCAATATACAACACAAACTATGCAAAACGAATCCATTAAAAAATAACAATGACCGCATGCAAAGCACTAACAGCCAATCATCTGGCTGTCTAATGTGTTTTCATCTAAAAAGCTGCTATGTTGATTTCATGAGCGAGACATAACACAGTAGTGATAAGTTATGGTTTAGCTTAATAAATCAATATGAACTATTGTGTAAAGCATAAACCATCCTCTCATTTGTCATCACTAACAATGGGGAGTGCAAAGTGCCTGAGCCCTGCTGGAGCTGTGTCCTGAGCTCATTACAATTCAAGTAATGAATGCCAGAGCCCCTGACCCAAATTCAAGATGACACATTTAAATATACACATTTAAAGTCAATTTATACATTTTTTTTTCCACCATCTATATCCATCCATCCTTCCACCCATCCTTCTATCCATTGGCACGCAAAATATTTCATGAGCTTGTAAATGTATTTTAGGCATGGAAAAAAGCCATTTGGATGCTAAGTGTGTTGTTCGAGTGGAGTTATGGTGATTAAAAAAAAGCCAGTCCTCCTGAATCAAATAAGTTAGAGGTACCGGTAAACCCCAGGGAAAATGGCCTTGCACTCAGTTATTAACGCATCTCATCCCACAGCGTGTAATTTTTTGGAAGTTTTGGTGATGAGCCCTAAACGCCAAATATTTTGTTTTTATATTTTCCTCGTGGGTTATATGCAGCTGAAGACTGTTGTTTGAAATGCAGATGATCGCTGTTCTTGTGGTGGAAAGAAAATGTGAGGATCTAGTTGCACTTGCTCCTGGAGCATAACATATAAAAAAGGCTGAAAACATAGTTTGAGAAAATAGTTCTTTGTCGGAAATCAAACATGATGCTACACCAACTCTGACCATTGTTATAAAGCTCATTCTCTGAGCTAGAATGTACAAAGAGGATCTCATGCATGGGAAATGCTAATAAAAGTATATACAGTATTATACATAAAAAGGGCATATAGTGTTGGTTTTAGACAGAATCCAGCAATTACAAAGCTTGTGGTCAAATCATCAGTGATTTGGGTTTTTTGTAGAACTCTACAACATAAGTACTGGTTAAAAAATAATAATGAAAATATAAAATGTTGTAACAAAGAACAGCAATTGCACACCTTTTTCAGCTACATCACATGGAATGTATCCAGACTGTTACATTTTGTTTCAGCATTAATACACCAATTTCTTTTCATCAACTGAATTCCACCTTGAAATGTAAAATCCTTCTCAACTGCTAGGCTGCAGGAATGAGGTCGATTTTATTCAAAATGTACCCCAAAGCATTTGTCCTATATAGAAAGTTTTTTTTTGTGTGTGTCTTTTTCAAATGCAAAACGTTTTAACATCTAACGTCTTTCTTATCAGCAGCCTAAATACGTGAAGTTTGGTGATAATTTTCTATTATAGTTTAGCAATTCAAACCCACTGGACACTTCTGAACATACAGCACATGGTGCTTTCAATTATGCTTTAGGTGACACATTTGACAGGGACTCAATACAAAAGTTTTTATTGTTGTAATAAAACTACTCAGATTCCTAATTTCTCCTTGGTCTTCTCTTTTTTTCTGTCTTGGAAGTCCTCTAAATGTTTTCAAAGGGAACGTTTCACATACTGGCGTTAAAAAAAAGTATGATACATCTTTAAAATGACAAAGATATCTGGTTAATCTTGATCAAATATTGTATCAACTTATATTTTAAAGGACAACTGTCTTATTCTGTTTGCGTCACTCTTATGTGGCACAAAGGAGAGGTTTGTCTTTAAAGTTAAAAGTCTTGTAGGGTTTCAAGAGGGTTGCCAGTTAGGGAGCTGAAACCTTCGTTCTTTACTGGCACTGACTTCTCAGTTTAACCTGGGTTGTTCACTTGTCACTAGTGGTCCTAAAAGCTAACAAGCTGGTAATAGAAACAAAGTGTGAGTTGTCAAATTGTAAATTCAAAACTATCTCAGGAGAGCTGGACTGTTCACTATAAAGAGTAAAATACTGGATTCATCACTTCAAAGGATTTGTCTGACAGAATTACTGTTTACCATTTCAAAATAGGGTTTTCAAGACAGGATAGTCAGTTAGGGAGAGAGGGATGGCATGCAGTATAAAATATAGAGTTGGGAGTTGAACTATGACCAGACGTCGTACATAAAAAAAAATAAAAAAAATCACTTTATCAGTATAACAAGGTTGAGTCAGGTCCTCTGGACGGATTAAAAACCGGTTGAGCCACTTTGAGAAGGTGCTGCTAATAAGCCTGCTTGTTGTAGCTCCTCCGACTCAGGAAGTCTTTTGGATAAAAGACGAAACATCTCAACAAAGAAGAATCCGTCCAGAGGACCTGACTTCACCTTGTTAGATTCATCTACCTGGGTTATTGAGCATGCATCAGGTCACTTCATCAGCTGAGTTTTGCCATTTCTGTTTAAATTTAGAGCATCAACTACTTAATTGATTGACAAATCCATGTCTATTTATGAAAATAAAGGGATTTTTCACATTTTGCCAACAAATATTCTACCTTTTTAAATGATACATTTTGATTCCCTTTTTAATCATCTTCTATTTCTTTTGGGTGTTCCCTCTTCAGGGGTCGTCACAGCAAATCATACTCCTCCACCTCCCTCTGTCCTCTGCATCCTCTGCATCCTCTGTCCTCACTCCAACGCCATGTCCTCTCTAACTGAATCCATATATCTCCTCTTTGTCTTTTTCCTGGCAGCTGCATTTCTAACATCTTTCTACCAATATACCCACTGTCCTTCCTCTGGACATGTCCAAACCATCTCAGTCTAACTATCTCCCAGTTGTTCAACATGTGCTGCACATCTGATGATCTCATTCTTAATATTATCCATCCTTGTCACTCCTAAGGAGAACCTCAACATCTTCATTTCTGCCAATTCCAGTTCTTTCTCCTGTCTTTTTGTCAGTGTCTCTGTCTCCAGACCATACAACATATCTGGTCTCACCACTGTCTTGTAAACTTTTCCTTTGACCTTTGCTGACACCATTTTGTCACAAATCACTCCTGAAGCTTTTCTCCATCCACTCCATCCTGCCTGGATAATTTATACATTTGGACAGCACATGCTTAGAGAAAAATCACTATATTCCAGGACATTTTTTCTGACTATTACAAAGCAAAAAGTAATTTATTTTAAACAAGTTATCAACAGCTTTCTGACAGTAATTATCATCAGCTGCAGCTTGATGTGTAAAAATTGGGTCTCTGTTCTTCAAAACAATGACATCTTTTTCTATGTTTACATAACTAAAATGACGTCAGATTTATAATATAAATGAAGTAGATTTATGACACTAAGCATCTTTTTAGCACAATATGACCAGTACAGTATATTGTATTTTGTTTAAGTACAATTTTCATTGCAAGTTTACACTTATAAAGGTTTATCTGTTATAAGTTTTAATATATGTCTGCAGATACAATAAGAGAACAAACTGACAGCAGATATATTTAGTACTGAATTAAAGACTTCCCTAAAATTTAAAGAATGTAAGGATGAACAATACTGAACACCAAAAATGACAAAATTATACTGTATTATTAAAAAAAAAGTTATTGTGCAGTGTCTGCAATTTTAATTAAAAGGCTCACTCACTTTGGTCCAAACTGCTTTTCTAATAAATTATTAAGTCACTGCAATAAAACAATGCATATTTAATTTCTCAGTACTTAAGTGTCATGACCATCCTTTAGCAAAAACAGTAACTGAATGATGA
This sequence comes from Hypsolebias longignatus, assembly GCA_031762435.1. Taxonomy (NCBI): domain Eukaryota; kingdom Metazoa; phylum Chordata; class Actinopteri; order Cyprinodontiformes; family Rivulidae; genus Hypsolebias; species Hypsolebias longignatus. The sequence goes on from JARVGV010000002.1 coordinate 18,627,961, forward strand.
GGCCTTTTTGAACAATCATCAGACATGGGCTGAAACTCTTAATTCTCCTGGAAACCACCGCCACTGCATTCAAGTGTTAAATGCACCTTCGGTTCCTCTGCTCTATTACCTCGATCCCCAAGAGTGAATCGCAGCATCTCCATTCACCAACTGATCTGCAGCACGAGCTAATGAGCTCAGAGGCGCTATGCAACACGGCCTGGAAATCGAAGCAGCCGGAGAGAGACATGCAAATTAGCAGAATCTCCCAAATGATCCACTGGACAAAAGGAGGCATATGGAGATATTTACCAAGAAGGTCAGCCAATCTGAATCAAAGCTTAGCAGTTTAACAGGGAACACTAATTACAAGACTTGAATGAAATGCATGTAAATCTGGTGAGTGCAGTGAATCCTAAAGATCCAATCTTTGGAGAGTCAATACATTTCAAACTGAGCTTATACTGATATAAACAATTCTTAAGATCTACAGCTTGTGACTGTTTGGTTTACCGATCAATAGGAATCCGAGTACTATAACGTTGATGAAATCGGCTAAGTAACTGTGCAATAGTTTAAGGTAAAAATGTATCTGGACATACCAGTTAAGACTTAAAATGTATTCTGCCATTTCCAACTTGTTTGAGAACTGGAACAAATTAAAATGATTTCATATACGCAACAATATGACATATATAGAGCTTGTTTCATCATGCATGCAGAGAACACTCATTTATGTGCTCAATCCCTTGTTTTACCTGACAGTGACTGATGGAGCTTAACTGGGCTTTTTGTTACACAAAAAAAAAGGGGGTAAAAAAAAAAAAAGGTTCATAAGTGTAACGTGGTTTCTTGAGATTACTGAGGCTTTCATGTGCCAAAATGGTGACGAATAAAAAAAGACAAATTACCTCAGCACCTTAGACTGCATTCCCCAGGTGAGCCAGTCAAAAGTGGAAGCAAAGGAGCAGCTAGTACAAAGATTTGTATGAAGTTGCATGAAACGAAACACACTCTTTCACACTTGTTAGAAACCACATTGGAAACCACCTTGTTTTGCCAGTTGTTTGTTGCAGCAGTAAACCATGTGGACATTTGAAACATCAAATGTATTGATCAAATCCATAGGGAGCCTAATCTTTTGTTGTCACTGACCAAAGTGTTTAAAAATCCTGCAGCAATCCCTTCAGTAAGCATGGAAATATATGAATATTAGTCACTTTCATACTACCTTTCTTGTATTAGTAGAAAAAAACTACTAAATTGTCACTTTGACTTTCAATATGAATATCAAATAAGAATTTAGCTTTTGATTTGGCATGATAATAGCACAGCTGGGGTTGGCTCATTCAGCTACTGTACAATCTATCTGTAATAAAGAAAACAAATGCGTGTGTGATGCTGCTTGTGATTCGCATATGAAATAATCGCTTTTACCCCCATTTTTGTAATTCTTGCTTTGAAAACTGCACCGTGTCATTGGACAAAATAAATACTTAGAGCAAAGGACAATTGAATACTGTATTGAACTGTAGAGCTTAATAGTGGATGCTGTGCATGCCAAGAATTTACTACAAAATAAAGAGAAAATCCTTGCTCCCAGCAAGAACACCAGACCTGATATGCTCTCAAGGCTGACACCAAACGGACTTAACATCAATTGCCCTATCAGGTTCGTCCAAGAGTTTTAAAAGGCAAGCACAACCGATTATTTTCCCGACTAAACCACATTCTTTGTCACACGTCACACCACAAAAGGAATTTGCTTTGATGACGCTGGCTTTAGCGTAGAGCTATCTAAAGGAGCTGTGCTCTCAATCCTTAACTGCACAACCCAATACTGCTCTAATCTGCCCGAAACTCCCCCCTACGGCTCAGACTCTTCTAATCCCTTATAAGAAAGAGGAGCCAGATGGTCACGAACAACTGCTGTGGGGGTTAAGAATGAGCATATGTGTAGAAATACCTGAAGTGCCCACCACTGTTTACCTTGTGCTTTAAGTAACTGGAGTACACGGCTGATGATGAGTTGGTGATAAACTTTAGATGATGGCTGATATCTGTGTGTATCCACAGCCAGTGTGTTTGTGTATGTGCACACAGTCATAGAAGTGGCCCCTGCTGTACTTGGTATCCAGTTACGGCAGCAGTTCACCATTCCTTCAGCAGTCTTGAGATGAGGTGACAAAAGTAAAGGGTCAAACCTTCCTTCCAGCTTCAGTAACCTTGTGATTTTTGGAGTAGCAAAGCATAGTCCCAGGAGTGTAATGGTACAACATACCTCTCACCCTCATTGCTTGGTCCCAGAGTGCTCAAGCACCCTATGACCCCTCACTGATGAGTCATCCCATTATTCTTAGCCCTCTAACCTTTAAATAGGTAGAGCACTGCCCTAAAATCTGGAGTTCCAAAGGTCCTGAATGAGTTACAAGCTGTCACACGTTGATAGATCGAGTCATCGCATTACCCCACTCTTCTTATGAAGCACTAGTTAAACTGTCATTAACATGAGTTAGAGTTAAGTGTGAAACAACAGCATGAATCACTAGGAATGGAAGGAAATCTGAATGTTGAGCACTTTTTATTGAATTATTACCTGTATATTACTTCAGCGACTGCACAGCAGGAAACGAGCTGCACTGATGTACACACTAAAACGTGGAGCTTCAGCATGCTTTCAGGGCAGTCTTGAAGTATTTTCATTGGGACCAAAAAGAGAGGGACCATGCACATTGGAGGTTGCCAAGCTTCAAACCTAAATCTTCTTTTCCACATTCTTATTAGTGGTGTGCAGTAGCCAATTATTAGCAGTGGGGTTTCACCACTGAAAGGGGTTAAGCACAAATTGAGCCTGGGAAGAGCCTTGTGATGTAAAAGCCTTCCCACAAATCTCTTGTGGCTAGCTCTTAAGGAAAAGTGGATATTAATGACCTTGTAACTCCTACTAAAAACTGACTTGTGTGCACTAAGCCATTTGAGCAGACCAAGGTAACATATAGACCTGATGGTGTTCCTGTGTTTTTGTCAAATGTTATGTAGGTTAAAAATATGGGTTCAAGTCAATGTTGCAAGAAACACCAAGTTGTACAAATTTAGTTTGGGCATCTTTTTAACTACAGACTATAAATTAGGATAAACACATATGAGGTATGTGAAGAGATATTTGTTTTGTTAATATAAGAAAGATGCTTTTAATCAGTGTCAAAATAAGTTTTGCCAAAGTGGACTATCTAAATAATAGCCATGTTGCCAACCTGTTTTTATTGTTTTTTATGATTAATATAAATTATTAGCTTTTTTAAAAAAGTTTCATATTTCTCATCGACCCAAGTTAATCTACCCACAAAATGTTGATTTGAGCATGCACTTTCTTCATTTAGTGTGTTTTGATCATTTTCTTTTTTTTATGAATGGGAAAAAATGCATTATATAATCAACTGCTGATCACCCATTCAACTGCAAAACAATCCCATTTATAATTCAAGCAGTAGCCATGTTGAGGCCAGACCACTTACTTGGACTCTACTGATGGGTATAAAAACCCAGGTAAATCAATAACTGCATTAATGAATCCATCATGAACTAAGATTTTACGACATTTTCATTCTCTTAAATAAATATTGACATCATTTGAAGGACACCAGGTAGGCTCTGAGCAATTTGTATGTCTTTGCCAATCACTTCGGACTCTGTCTCTGTGGACTGGATTTTTTAATATGAGTATGAAACGAAGACATCATCCTTCAGAAGCAAAAAAAGGTTCAGAGCTTCATTGACAGACAAAGCTAGTATAGGAGCTTACAGTTTTAATAAATGTGGTGGACATCTGTACAGATCTGCATTTGTTTGGTGGCTGGGGGATAAATATGTGTATTTATTGTTGACCTGCTCACAGCTGGGCTAAAGCTGTAGCCCAGTCAACAGAGCTCCCAATTCAGTGACACTGAGACTGGGTTGATAAAGACTCAAATATTGGGATGTTTTTACGCTTCACACTTCATTGCATTTACACAAAAGACTTGCCCTCATAACCTATAAGCCATATAATCCTTTTCTGTAATCATTCAAATGATGCCCACTATCACAATGAATGTCCATACATGAAAACACGCAGCAGAGCCCATCATGAACTGATGTTTTTCCATGAATGAAACCTATGGGTGAGTGCATCTGCATGCTAAGATTTATGACTGTCATTACAGTTAACATTATATTTACAAAGCAAACGTGTTTATTTAGTTGCATCCATTACAGTTTTAAAATGGTTCTATAATTTTTAGTGGCTCACACACTGATTTCAGTTTCATCAAGAGAAAATGACAATTCATTCAAATAATGAATGATGAAATGAAACATAAATGTAGTCTCTTTGAAACTACTGCAGACCATCATTGTGCTAATAGTCCCAAGGGATATATCATCACTTGCAAACCAGAGTGTATATTTCAGCTGTAAGTCCACTACAAATCATAACCATCAGGAGCGACCTTAATGAACCCCGCCTCCATCATGCAAAATACAAAAGGAGACCTGGTGAATTGCCACTGACTGTCATTGCATCCAAGAATAGCAACTTGCACAGAACAGAAGAAGCATAAACACCCTGATGTAATTAGAAACGCATGATTGCCCTGACTGCCATCGTTTTGTCATAAAGTAACATTGCCTAATTAACATTTTAAAACATTTATCATTCACCAAGTCTTTACATTTATAAATGTACCAAATCACTCATGTCATATTCACTTTGACTGCACACTTTCAGGAGCTGAACAGTGTTAACATCAACAGCATCAATGGGAGCAAGTACACCAAGAAAAATTATGTATACTGTATAAAAAAATATGATCCACTTACCCAGAAGATAAGATTGAAGATGAACATCATATATTTCAAGCAGCACAAGCAGCCTCTCGCCATGTTGCACTTCTTGAATTCTAAAAGGAACACAAAGGATAGATCCAGGTAAAAGACGACGTATTTGCTGCCTTTGGGCGAGCTGTATTTGTTGTTAGTCTTGTCTCCTGCGCCGGCGTCAGCTGCCGCTCCAGCTTGTCCCTGCTGTGCGTTTTTGCGCGGCCCCGTTGAGCCGTAGAAAGCTCCGGCAGTAAAGCCGCGGCCACCAAACGGGCGGCCAGACGTGGAGGCTTGAGGAAAATCGGAATCACGGCTATCTACGGATGGGCTACGGTGAATGGCTGACTCCTCACTGCTGGACTTCTCCATGCTCTAGGGCTGCAGCTGCTGATGAGGGGAGATTTGACGCACAGTCTAACATAGTCTCAGAGATGACAGGACAGAGCAACTTGCCCTCCGAAGCTCCACTTTCTTCACACTTTCAAGCAATAAAGGAAAAAGGCACAATGCTTTCCAACTGTATCCACTTTGAAAAGTCTCCTGCACAGAAGCGAGTTGAACTGAAATGCACAGGCACTTCTAGCAATAAGTGCCCTCTGCTTAGTGCGGCTGCCTTGCTGTGATAATCCCGAAGTAAGCTGTGCCGGAGGGTCCGGTGAGAAGCATTACCCTTGCCTTTTGACAGGACTATGCTTCAAGGAGGAAGTTACAGCACTCTCTCCTGTAATATCACTCTTCTCCTGCGCGTCTTATTGATGCGCCAGGCTGTTCCAGTGGTAGTGAGACCTCAGAGAGTCTCAGCTGCTCCAAGATCTCTTGCTGACCGAGTAACTTTTCCCCTTCTTCCTCTTCTCTTCCCACCACCCTGCTCCTTCTCAGCCCTCCTCTTCTCTACATGTGCTGATGTGCTCTCTCTTCACATGCTCTCTCTCTCTCTCTCTCTGTCTCTTTCTGAGTGTGCCTGTCTTCCCTAGTGTACCATTCTGCGCTCAGCCTCTCAGCTCTCTGCACCGCCTGCGCTCTGCTCCCCCAATGGCAGCGTACTGGCTGATGTGCTATAATCGGCAGACGCAACTAACGGGCATTCCCTATCTCCAACAAGAGCAGTGCCCTCCTACCCCCCATGTGTCTCCCTTTCTCTTTCTCTCTCTCTCTCCCAGCTCCTCCCCACTGCAGAGCAGCCAGCCAATGCAGCAACTGCTTGAGACCTGATTTCCACCTTACCGCTCTGTGTCTTTATTATACCAATCTGTGTTTGCCTTACTGTACATGCTCAACAATTTAACTTCTAACAAGAGACTTGAGAAGCCAAAGATGAGCTTACGAAATGAAACAAAGAAAAAATAAGAAGAGCAAAGGTAAAATGGGTTGCGTATGAGCATAGCAGTGTTGAGATATGTTGCAGATGAAAAGCACTAGTAGATAACAATTACAATTTACAATGCGCCACAACTTTTTCTAACAATGCTTTCTTATTTAGGGTTTGTATTTTTTTTGTTGCTACAATATGAAAAGCTTATACTATCAGCTTTTTTTTCCCTAAATTTGCTAAAAGCATCAGCAAGATACCACTGTAGTGAGTAATAAAGGAAGCAACAACAGCACTGAGTCAGTCACGCAACAGTCAGCCAACATACAGCACCCAGGACTGGAAATTATTGCAACATCTGACGCTCATAAAAATATGTATTTTTATTGGCCTAATACATTATAGACTCCTCAAAGCTATAGGGTCTTACACATAGATGCACACAAAATAATTTATTCCCCTAATTAGACAATAACAAATTAATTACTAGTACTGTACTATATATTTACCCTATGTTCCTACCCTCACCTATGGTCATGAACTCTGGGTAGTGACTGAAAGAATGAGATTGCAGATACAGGCAGTTGAATTGAGTTTCCTCCACAGGGTAGCTGGACTCTCCCTTAGAGATAGGGTGAGAAGTTCAGTTATCCGGGGGAGACTCTGAGTAGAACCGCTGCGCCTCCACGTCAAGAGGAGCCAGTTGAGGTGGTTTGGGGATCTGGTAAGGATGCTCCCTGGGCGCCTCCCTAGGGAGGTGCTTCGGGCATGTCTGACTGGGAGGAGACCCCAGGGAAGGCCCAGGACACGCTGGAGAACTATGTCTCTTGGTTGGCCTGAGAATGCTGGGAATGCTATTGGAATCCTCCCAGAAGAGCTGGAAGAGGTGGCTGCGGAAAGAGATGTCTGGGCCTCCCTTCTCAAGATGCTGCTCCCACGAACCAACTTTGAAATGAGCAAAATATGATGGTTGGATGGATGGAGGGATGGATACACAGGTAGTCCTCGACTTAAGGTGCCCTCGACTTATGGCAACTCGGACTTAAGAATGGGTGTGTGGCGCAGCGTTAGCATACATTTTACATGTACAGGTAACCCCCGTTTTACGGCCGAGATCCGTTCCAACGGCCGAGCCGTAAACTGATACGGCCGTAAAGCGATAC
>JARVGV010000002.1:18685109-18697431 GCA_031762435.1 Hypsolebias longignatus
TTTCTTAGTTCATATCTTAGATCTTATTACTGTTCTTCTTTTACATTTTATTGTTGGATGTAACTGGGACCCTGTGTGCATAATTTCATTCCACCACATGTACCACATATGGTGCGAACGACAATTAAGAATCTCTGATTTTAACTATTTTCACATTATTCAATAACTAAAACAGATTTAGTTTTTTTTAATGTAATGACTAAATATTAAAAAACAAACATTTAGCCCTTCCCACTACCCGTTTATGTTGCTCTTATTTTGAAATGTAACCAGAAGTTCTGTGTTAAGACAGGCAGAAAGAGAAGTTATGGAGACGTTGCTAACGTCGGACCGGCTAACACAGTCTGCCTGCCATTATCCTCAGGTTATACTTGCTTAATTAGTTTTCTGAGTCTCAATGTTTGTATTCCCCTGGCAGCTGTTATTACATTACTATATACTGTACTACATTTTATTGTACCATTCAGTATTCTTTCAATAAAGACATGGAAAAAAAAAAAAGTCTTCTGACACATTCATCCAATCAGGTGTGGCCCTAGAGATACACCTTCTGTATTAGTCTGCAGCGATACCTACTTGGCATAAATTGTGGGCAGTAGAATAGATGGAACTTAAAACCCCACATTCCTACCGCAGATGCTCGTCCCCAAAACACAACATGACAGCTCCCAGGAAATGGGTCCTGCCAGCTTCATTACCCAACAACAAGAAAAGGCAGGGACATTTGGGATAATATTATATGTGCCAAGGGGATAAACTGGTATAAAAACTGAGCTTTAGGACCAAATCTCAATGTTATTAGAAATTAACCTTTAATCTACTATAGTAATCTATATACAGAAAAGTGTGGTACTGTACTTTGGAATGGATATGAGACTAAAGCATCTTGTGGGGTTCAGTCCTGGTGTAGCATACAAGGAGCAGCTTTTCAACAGAACTATAGCTTTTTTAAAAAGCTCCTGTATTAGACAGAACTGTAAGGGTTTTGAGATATTTTCAGCCCTTCAGTCGGCAGCGCCTGTGGCATCGTAAATGGCTTTTACCTCAAAGTCTAAAGGTAGGAAACACAGTGGCTGTGAAAGGTTCAGGCGAAGAAGAAAGACCCTTTCCTCTGTTCACCACTCAACCAAAATCCCCTCAATTAAAGACAGAACAACTGTGGCCATAACCATAATTCCAGATTTAACTCTCGTAAATGTAATTACAGTTGGGGTTTTTTTAAATCTAGAATACAGAATCCACAAAACCAGACCAATATATAAACATACAATAAAAGCTGATAGAGTGGTTCTTTTATCCACCAACTAAAACACATGCTGGGTCATCTGAACTGTGTCAGTCTGTACACAGAGCATTTGTGGTGCTTCTAGCTTCCTGTTCATTCTTTGGTTGTCATTTGACGCTTGGCTGATAAGCAAAAAAACATCCAAAACTCTCAGCTGTCAACCTACCGTGCTTGGCCTCCCTCCTACGATGTTAAAACCCAGAGATCCACCGTCACGAAGAAGGACAACTGTCACATCTTTAGTCTGGTCTTCCTGCAGACAGACAGGGGAAAGACGTGAACAAAGGAAGTGCAAAAATAATGATACAATAACAATATTCTATCATTCATTCCCCACAAGGATAAGAACGATGAACCAAGTCCTTGAAGAGGAAGAGTATGTAGGTTAGAAAAAATAGAAAGTACCTTTTTAGAACCAAGTCTGAAACGTAAAACTTCAAAATGAGTTCTAAATAAGTAGCTGTGTGAGAAGTTAAAATACAAAATATAAAATCATACTGTTTTTTTTTTTTTTTACACAAATAACTAATTAGATCAGGTGGTGCAGAGGTTAGAGAAGGCAAGCCTGTGATCAGAAGGTTGATGGTTCAACTCTCCAAACTGACAACATCAATATTTGGGTGGAAAAGATGACGAACCAACACTTGCAAACACTTGTTTGCCCCACTTGAGCAAGGCTCTTAACCCCCTACAATCTGCTCCCCTGGGCACCCTAGATAGCAGCTCTCTGCTCCACACAGAGGGCTGTGGTAGCTTGGTGGTCTCAGTAGTTGTGTCAACATGTGCATCTGGTGTAAAAATAATTGCCAAGTCTTCATGCGACTTAGTTCGCTGTGGCAACCCCTGAAGAAGGGAGCAGCCGAAAGAAGAAAAATAAGACTTAATGAGATGGTTGCTCTACAATAGTACCACTAAATGTACTAACATGTAAAATTATCTCAAATGTTGAAACTTTACTGATTTTAGAAATGTTACTGTGTTAGCAGTAGAAATGTTACTGTATTTATAAAATAAAAAAATACACATTTTATATTAAAAAAATTATTGATTTGAATAATTTGATCTCTCTAAAGAAAAATTCTGTCAGTCATCAAATATCTTGAATAATCTCACGTCAGACTTGGCTGACAGCAAACTGTTAAGTTTCAGGACTGTCCAGATGAATTCTGGAAGAACTCTTCAGAACTACTCAGACTAGTTATTCTTCTAGTGACACTCTAAATATGAGTGCAGTCAATGTTTGTCTGGAGTGTTGGGTCATCCTTCCATCCACTTCCCAGCATAGAACACAGACCGATCGGTAAACAGTGTTTCACCTTGCAGCTCAGTTCCCTCTTCACCACAATGGACCGGATCGGTTTGCGCTGAAATGCTACATTTTAGCTACGTTTGAGGTTAACGTTGTAACAGTAATGGACTGTTAAAATGTCAAATATAATTTGGGAGTTATCAATCATATACAATCATTATAACATTTATTATTAATAATAATATTAATTGTGTTAGTAGTAATTATTGTAGTCTGTTGTTTATTATTTATTATTTATAAAATTATTTATTTTCTTCTCTTGGCTGCTCCCTATCTGACAGCAAACTCACATGAAGATTTGGAAATAGTTTTGGTTTTTAACTCACTCCTTATTGACACAACCACAGACCACTGAGCTACCACCGCCCTCTGTGTGGAGCAGAGAGCTGACATCTAGGGCGTCCGAGGGAGCAGATGTTGGGGGTTAAATGCCTTGCTCAAGGGCCCAAAGTGGGGAAAACAAGGATGGAGGCAGGTGTGGGTGCTTCACAATTCCCACCCACATTTTTAATGATGTTTGTGCAGGGAGTCGAACCAGTGACCTTCCGGTCACAGGCTCACCTTCTCTAACCACTGCACCACTCCCACATTACAAGAGTGTAAAGGGACAGAATCCAGAAAGTTATTCTGGGTGAAAGAATGATTCATTACAGTGTGTCTGCTAGATTACTGGTCTTGGCAGAGCACTTGTAGAGATATCGAACGTTAATGCTAGATCCAAGTCACTTGTCCTGTGGCTACAACCTCCGCTCCCCATCCAGAAGCAGCAGAACGTTTGGTGGGGTGTGGGGGATTTTTGGTAGGCAGGGCGCTCGATTCTGTTGACAGGGCGGGGCGCCCACCTTGGATAATGGTGGGGGAAACACTGCATTATAAACTCAACTTTATCACATTTTTGAGTTTGCAAAAACAGCACAAGGTGAGCAAGTTTTGTTCAAAAAGATGTGTAACACAATAAACCATCGCAGAGATTCAAACTGCACAGTCAAGGACCTTTTAACAAGCTCGGTGATATGGAACACAGTCCTGCTCAATGTTATGAATCGCTTCCTACTATAAAAAGCTAAAATGTCCACTACAAAAGACTTTTGTTTAAACAGGAAACCTTTATTTTTATTATTTTTATGGAGGAGTCTGTGGGTGTTTTTTGGTGTGTACAAGGCTTTGTGTGGAATAAGTTTATGGGTCTGCCACAGGAAAGATGAACAAATAAAAGTTTAACTTTAGATCTTTTCCAGTATGTTTAAAAAGATTAAATACATTCACTGTAAAAATAACAAACACACTTTTCCAAGTCTAATTTTTTATTTTTTTTAAAATCAGGATAAGGATAAAAGAATGTCTAGTACTTAAGAAGTTATCCCTTAAAATCAAAATATATGCTACAATGTTTAGTATATTGTACAACCATATTTAGCAGTAATACTCGTAACTTACAGATTAATAAACAATTATTGGTGAAGTCTTTCCTCCTTGGGAAACCAAGGAAACAGAAAATTATCCAAACTCCTGCTTTTACACAGGTTGTCACAATAATCGTTAATCAAGTTTATTTATTCATGATTAAAGGGATTTTTTTTAACCATTTAAGGGGTGTCTTGAGTAATGTCTAAACAATTATCCTAGTTGTAGATAGCTTTTAAACAGCATCCATTTGTAGAAATAGTTTATACTGAATAGGACTGACGAGTTAACGGCTAGTCTGAACAGACCAAGTCCAAAGTGGATTCCTGCTGTTTTAAAATAGCTCCAATCTTCAAACTTTCACATCAGCTCAAGCAAATGCAATTCTTAATCATTCCTGTTCATTTTACACTACAAAGGGTTTTTTTTTTTTTTCATAAAACTTGGTGTTTTTCTGGCAAAGGGGGAATAGCAGCTGCAACACACCTAGAACCGGTGGTTTACGGCATGTCGCGTTTACGGCACCGCCCCCAGTGACGTCATCGCGCCGTATGTTGCCTTTTTTATGCAGCATTTTGTATTTTTTTAGTTTTTTTTAGGGTATTTTGTTAGCTAACTGCTTGGAAACACATTTTAAAACAATACGTCCGTTTGAAGTTGTTTTACATTGAATAAACGTGTTTAAAAAGACGTTACTGATAGCCGGCTCCACCCCCCAGTGACGTCATTGCGCCGTTCGTTGTCTTTTTTATGCAGCATTTTATATTTTTTTTCATTTTTTTGAGGGCATTTTGTTAGCTAACTGCTTGGAAACACATTTAAAAACATTAATACGGCCGTTCGAAGTTGTTTTACATTGAAAAAAACGTGTTTAAAAAGACGTTACCGATCGCCGTTTAGTTTCGGTTTCGATTTACGGCCGTAAATGCGGACGTACGGCGCCATGTGCGTTCGGCTCCGACCTACGGCAGAATCGACCTACGAACGGTCCTTAGGTCTGGAACACGTTCGTAACTCGGGGACTACCTGTATATATAATTTAGTTTCAGGCACCTGCTTTTGTCATTTAAAAAAAAAAAAACAGATTAACTTGTCTGCAGTGGTCTGCCTGAATACACTACTAGATTGACATTTATTATCCATCCATCCATCCATCCATCCATCCATCCATCCATCCATCCATCCACCCATTATCTTCCACTTGTTCTGAAGTCGGGTCATGGGGGCAGCAGCTTGAGCATGGAGGCCCAGACATCTCTTTCTACAGCCACCTCTTCCAGCTCTTCTGAGGGGACACCAAAACGTTCCCAGGCCATCTGAGAGACATAGTATCTCCAGCATGTCCTGGGTCTTTCCTGGGTCTCCTCCCAGTCAGACATGCCTGAAGCACCTCCAGAGGGAGGCGCCCAGGGAGCATCCTTACCTCTTGACCGAACCACCTTAACAGGCTCCTCTCGATGTGGAGAAGCAGCAGTTCTACTCCGAGTCTCTCCTGGATGACTGAGCTTCACATCCTATCTCTAAGGGAGAGTCCAGCTACCTTGCAGAGGAAACTCGTTTCAATCGCATGTATCCGCCATCTCATTCTTTTGATCCAGAGCTCGTGACCATTGGTGAGGGTAGGATCGTAGACCGACAGAGAAAGCTACATCTCAGCTCTCTCCTCACCACAAGTGATCGGCACAGAGTAGTAATACTGCAGATGCCGCACCAATCCGTCTGTCAGTCTCACACGTCAGTCTTACCTCATTTGTGAACAAAACCCCAAAATACTTGAACTTCTCTCCTTGAGGCAGAACCTTGCCCTCGACCTGAAGAGATCAATCCACCCATTTCCGAGTGAAGACCATGCCCTCAGATTTGGAGGTGGTGACTTCTACTAATCCTAGAAAAAAGTTGCATATGAAGCATTGCCTTATCCTCTCACTATATGTTTGTTTCATCTGCAAGGACATTTTAAAATAAATTGCAATTTAACACTTGATTACAGTAAAGTGTTTCAGTCACAATAAAGGAGTGTAACATTTTTATTTAACATTATTTTATCCTACACTCTTTTTATTGTAATGTGGCTCAACAAAATTAAGTGTTAAATGTAATGTGCTCTTCTCAGTAATGCAGATGTGTGTGACATTCTCTAATGCATAGTAAAATTGTTGCAAAAGATGTTTTCACACCTACATTTTGCCTTTGGTTGATAATACAAGTTATTTTTGATTAAGTAACCCTGAAGTGTAAAGCCTGTTATCTTCAAAAGTACATGTAACCTTTTGTTATCAGTCTCTTCTCTGCAGAGCTTCTGCATCTGGCAGGGTCTCTTGCAGACACATGCAGCTGATTCTTCATGTCAGATAATTAGACTATTAGCTATAACAACAGGAGCATGACACTACAAGATGAAATGCAAACTGAAGAAGGTGAAAAGAAAAGTAAGTGCAGCCTGCATGCAAATATTCTCAGAAAGGCCACACACCCAGATTTGATGTGAATTTCATTAAGAAGGGATGTATACAGTTGCATTTCATTGAGTTACTGAATGCAGCCCCATCTATCACTGGACTAATCATTTACATAAGAAATGGAAAAATGGTTCATGCAAAATCTTTTCATTTCCACCATACCACCTTACTGAGTTTGTAAATATGGTCAAATATTTAGTAGTACAAACTGTTTCAACACAATCAGAAATAGCATGAATTATTCTTTTTTCTTTTTTTTTCTTAATAGAATGCGTTTCTGAAACACTCACATTACGTATTTTTCTGTTTGAGTAGAACCTGTGATATGTGTTGTGGCAGCAGATTATATTGAATTTATGATTGCAATATAAATGAAAATTGCTTCTTCAATAATAACATATTTCTGTGCAGCCAAGCCACCAAGAATAAAATGTTCCACATTACATTTCTAAAACACAGAGATTATCTTAGCATTCTCAAAATAATCCAGCATTATGAACATGCTTTATCAACAAATATGTTCTTGCTTTGACAAGTGATGAAATAAATTGTTAGGGTATTTTTATTTATTTTATTTTATTTTTTTATGGAAGTCCTGAGTTATATTACAGAGTCAGAGTCAAAGAGTCTTTATTGTCATTTGCACCACATGTGGTACATGTGATGAAACGAAATGATGTACACAGGGTCCACAGGGTATCAGCAAAATCAATCATATCTTAATTTCAAAACTTGCCTATGATTTGAAGACAGAAAATGTTGCTATTTTCTAAAAATTAAAGTGACTAAATACTGGATTAAACCAAAAGGTAGCAAAATGTTAAAAGTGAAAATAGCAAAGGGGTAGCTAAAAGTTGAAAGTACACTAAAATTAGGTAAATACATGTATATAAAAATGCTGGCTGAAAACTAAAAGTAGCAGAATGATAGCAAAAATGTTAAATAATGAAAAGAGAAGCTAAAAGTAGCAGAACAGTAGCCAAAAATATCAAAAGAAGACAGAAATAGAGCAACTGTCCTGACAAATTTAAAATAATACAATGTTTTTGAAACAACTGAAAATATCTGAATACATTTTTAAGTTAAATATGAAAAGTGAAAAATGAACGCCAAAAAGGTCATAGTACCCATGTCCAGAATGAGCTACATATTTATATTTTAGTTGCTTTACGAAGGATTAAAATCTTACAAAGTATGAAAAAAATAGTTAAATTGTAAAACATGTACAGGAAAAAAGTAAATGTACAGGAAAAAAAAAAAGGAAAACAAAGATGTGAATTGTGTGATTGCTGACTCAGCATTCACACAATTAGCAATTACCGGTAATAGGTTTCAAACTTACCAACTCTGTTGATTGGGATCAATGCCCGTTGACCTTAAGGCTCAAGCGGCCTGGCTTTCTGCCAGCTCAAACTTTCAGTTTAGTGGTGCAGAAGTATGCTATACATATTGTAAAGGTGTATTCTGCTGCATGTAAATGGGAGTACCTCCCTCCCAGTCATTTATCTTCAGGAATACACCACAAACCATCACTGGAAGAAGATGGCCATGTGGACTGCTCTCCCTTGAACTAAAAAGTTCTGATCAACACCACAACGATGTGACCTGATATGAACAGGTATACCTGCTTACAGCTGTCAGGGGAGCAGTGATGGGGATTTACTGAGTCAGGATTAATATAGGTTTATATAAATGTATATATGTTTATGTTGTTATCTTGATGATGGGCTGTACTGAAAATGTAATTTTGTTGTGCTTCGGTGCAATGACAATAAAGCTGATTCTGATTCAGGATACTCATGTTGCGCCTCAATGCTGAGCAATCCACCTCAAGACACACTGCAAAGAAATTAAAATGTAAATGTAAATGATCCTGGGTCATTTTTTATAAATTGTACTCTCAGTCACTGATACCTGATGAATGCAGCACTGTAAAACCATTCATTCGTCACAGTTACTTGCTGAATGTTCTGAAACCGTATTAATTTTTCTTTACAAATGATGCAAGCATTGACCCTTCAGCTGATGAAAAATGGGCAGTGAAGCACAAAATTAATAGCTAGTTTTTTGCCTTGACATCAACAGTTTATTTTTTATTGTGAAACAAAGAAGAAAAATAGTGTTTCAATGTTCTTGGCTGAACGTTATAGTATTAGCAGTCAAACTGACAATAAGTTGGACATGGGAAACAAGTACCGCAACAGCAAAAAGGTGTCATGCGACAAGCTTTAACAACATTTCTTTAAAAGTATTTCATAAGAGCCTAATACAATTGCAGTAACAAAAATAGCATCATATCATCTTAGAAAGCATTTTACATTTACCACCAAAGCACGACACAAAAGGCTTATTGTCAATGCACAAACCAGTCATTTATCCACTCGCAGGGACAAAAAGGTAACAAACAAATACAGATGAGCCTCTGTACATCCATTATCACCACTATTGCTTCATGGGTCTCAAAGGCTCGCAGAGTCTAGATTGATGTCAAGAAACGTTTCAACTAAAGCTACACAGAGAGCCATGAGCGTGTTAAATGTGTGGTGGGAACAGATTTGGAAGATTTAGAGTAATGGAATAATCACTGTGAAGGAGCACAGCAGCACAGAGTCATGCACCACTGCCTGTGACGACCTTGAATTTCATCAATATAAACATCCATGTCTAGCTTTAAAAAAAAAAGGGTGAATAAAAAATAACTTTAGACAGACAAATAAAAAGAATTTGGACAAAAATCAATAGAATACAAAAGAGCACAATACACCCCTTATTTCTAACGCTTACTAGTCTTTGAAGGTATTTTCCAGTCATTATAAGAAAAAATACAATATCTTCCATGAGTAAATAATGTATTAGTCCTTCAGGCTAAGTGAAAATAGACATTTTAGATGTCTGTTGCATTTGTCATGTACTTGATATAAATATGTTGTATGCTGTCAGAGTGCTGGATGATTGTGCTGTCACTAAGATGTGGAGACAGTTGCCAAAAGAGACATAGATAAAGGAGGAAGAGGGATAAAAACATGGGTGGCCACAGAGGTGAAAAGGTCTGTAAATCTGTTTGTCTTAATCAACAAAGCCTGGAGGAGTGAATGGAGGGAAGCACTGACGGTCACAAGGGAGAACAGTCTAAAAACGCTGACATACTGTTTCTTTTCTAACTTTTGTTTCCCGATTTCAGCTTGTTTTCAATCTTTCATTATCAGTCTTCCACCTGCCTGTTTTTCTTCTCTCACACAATTTCTGAGTGGGATTTGTGATCTAAGATCAGGTGTATAGTCCTTCCTACTGACTGGCAGAAGATACATTCTGCCCTTTGAGCTGCAGTCAGAATGGCTGCAGATCAATACCCGTTCTGGCTGCCCGTCAGCATTTACCCAAGAACATGCATGTCTGCTCACACCCCACATGCGCAGACTTTCACGTGCGAGGGGAGCATCAAAGCCTAGCCGAGGTGGCTGTCATTTACCGGAACAGGACTCGGGTGTTTGCAGCACGGCAAGAGTGAACATTCCCTGCATAGTTCCCACTTAAGAGAAGCAGGATGACTGCTGGATGACGGGGGTTTCAGAATTCTGCTCACACATTCCAGTGGCTCCGCTGGGTGGTTATATTAGGCAGATTGGATGGATGGAAAGACCGACTGACTGAACACAGCAACAAGCAGAAGAAACAATCAAAAGAACAGAGGCCATCCAGTTACACAGCTGTTTCTGTGTAGTCCTTTGTGTCTGATACCACATTAGCCTACAACAGTGGTTCCCAACCCTGACCCTTGAGGAACACAATCCTACATGTTTTAGTTGTTTCCCTGCTTTGACACACCTGATTTGAATGAATGAGTGATTAACAAGCTTCTGCAAACCCTGATGAAGTAATTAAATCACTGAATCAGGCATAATGGAGCAGGAAAACAACTAAAACTTGCAGGATGGTGTTCCTCAAGGACCATGGTTGGGAACCACTGGCCTACAACACTAAAAGTAATTTTGACATGGCCACATAAGCTAAAAAAATGCATTTTCGAATAAAGTAAAATTGGGAGTCATGTGGTTCAGACCATGACGGACTCTTGATACTTTGCTACACTCCAGAAACCATTACCTATCTGTCTCCTTCTAAACTCATTATCTGCAGCCAAATTGTACTTGGAGACACTTGGTTCGCAGCAGGACAAGGACATCCCCATTTTTCTACTCCAAGTAACACCACTAAGAAGAAAGCTGCACAACAAGTGGCTTCATGTACTCCGAATGAGGCTAAGCTAAGCAATGATAATACCTCTGAGCCAACACTAGCGGAGCAAGTAGCAATGGAGCAGATCCTGGCTGAAATTAAGTCTGTGGTCTCTCGGGTGAACAACTTCGATGTCATGGTTGGTGCTTGCCTGGATGTTCTTGACAGTTCATTGAGTGAAATAAAAACAACTATCACTGCAGTGGAGAGCACTTTATCAGCCCTAACTAATCAAGTGGCAGAATTGGAAAAGCATATGGAGAAGGCAGAGGATAGGATCTCTGCTGTAGAGACAGCCACAGTGCACACAACACCAACATATCCACCATGAAGAAAACAGCAGAGCAATTACACTTGAAAATTGCTGATTTACTGACATTTTGCACCCTATTCAATTGTTTCCCGGCTCTACAGTGTTCATATCTAGCTCACAAACTCACTAATGTGCAGGGGGTGGGCCATGTAATTAAAAGGAATATTTTAATATACTTGAAAAAGCAAAAGCCTAATATTGCTTTATCAGGAAACTAGGCTATCTGACAGAACACCTACAATTCAAACAAAATTAGGTACAGGTAGGTAGAGTGTACTCCTCCCATTCACAAAGTAAGAAAGGCAGAGCCATTTACATATTTAAAATCTTCCTTTCAGTTTGGAGCACAAATAAATGACTCAGAAGGGAGATTTTTTTTTTTTTTTTTTTGGATTAAGGGTTTAATTTATGGACAACACATAACTAAATATGTATGCCCTGAATAATGATTCACCCCAGTTTATGTTACAAATAATCTTGATGAGCACTGCAATACATGTATTATGTTTATTTTTTGCTGGCAATTTTAACTGTATAATGAATGCTTCACTGGATAAATCCTCTTCCACAAACATATTTAATCCAAGCTCATCTACCATCATCAGGAGTTTGTGCATAGATAGGACTGGTGGATAAGTGGCATCATTACTAAAAATGAGAGATCACACCATTACTCACATTGTCACAACTCAACAGGACTTGACCATTTTTTAAAAATTTATTCACAAAAACTATCTTCATTGTGTTCAGACCTCTTGTATTGACCTCCATTGTTTTATCAGCCCATGCTCCATTACATTTATATGTTAAAAAACTCCTACTTGGAGATTCAGCGTATCAATTCTCAACAGCAACTCCTTTTGCACTTTTGTCTGGGATAACAATTTTCAGTCAACAGAGGACACCATCTCCTCTGTGGTCCATACTGCTCTCACCCACCCGGAGCAGAAGGAATCCTATGTCCACCCTCAACATCCTGATTCCTGATTCTTTTATATTTAAATAGTCCTGATAAGTCAGTTCCAGCTGTTTTGAAGTCCTTAGTCACATCCCGTGCTCTTTCTGGTTATACAATTAATTTTGCAAAGTCAGTTGCTACACCCTTTAATATTCCTGATAATGTGTCGACACAAAAACAATTTAGAGTCAGAGTGGTTTCAAACGTCATTCCTAACCTAAATAATATGTTTGAAACTAATTATTCATCCCTAATAAAAAATTATAATAAAGATCATTAAACAATATGGGCCTCCCTACCTACCTCTCTTCTTGGGAGAGTCAATACTATTAAAAAAAATAAAAATAAAAAAAATATA
>JARVGV010000002.1:18838225-18855772 GCA_031762435.1 Hypsolebias longignatus
ACAACGAATCGATAATGGAATTCGTTGCCAACGCTTTTAATCATCGATTTTATCGATTCGTTGTTGCAGCCCTACATGTATTTTACACTGTAGGTGCAGGTGGGCCACATATTACGTTTTATGACAGAGGCTTCGGGCCAGAGGAAATTAGAACGCGAGCCGCAAATGGCCCCCAAGCCAGACTTTGGACACGTCTGCTTTAAAGGATTTATTTTCGCCACATTTTGAGTGGGCAGTGATCATATTCATAGCATGCACGTTAAAATGAACTTCATTTAGATATGATTATAATTAGGTCGTACTGTATGAAATGAAATGAAGTTGTTTTAAAGGTGAGAGTTTGGAAATAGTGGGAATCTACGTGAACAGTCAAGGATAATGTACAACCTGAGAGCCAATGTCTTTTTGTTAGCAATAGTTTTGGGGGTGTAATTTTGTGAGTGTGCAATATTTAAAACTGAGGCTGAGACTGTTGCACAGCTGGAACATCTGCATTGTGTTTCAGTATGAACTGTGATGTTTACAGGTTAATAACATACATCCAGTAAGCCTTATCAAGTGCCCACTGTTCCTTTGCTGCTTTAACTTTCTATCATTTCATTCAAATGAATTTTTAATGAGTTTAGAATTAATTTAAAAGTGTCTGTTTAATCTGCATTTACAGAACAGAACATGCAGTGTCAGCTTTTTGCATTTAGGTGAAACTAATAGGAAAAACAAGAAACATAAGTGAAAAAAAATGATGCGTGTGTACTGTAAAAAAATAGATCAGGTTGAAATGTCAAGTTCATGTAGAACATTTACAGGTTAAATGAACAGTAACAGTGATGTGGGATCCATAAAGGATCTTTTATCATTTGCTTTAAAAACTATAAGACAAATCTACTAAGATATTGCTACATGTCCATTGCCTTCGAAGAGAATCATTACAGAACTAATCAAACAACAATAAATACATTTCCAGCTAATGGAAATGGCAGCCAACATAATTCCAGTAAGTGTGATCTTTTGAATGCACTCACTTTGAACAGTTCTTGATCTCGTCTTTTTACATGATTTATGTACCGGTAGTCGTGTGTGAATGAATTTAGCACCCTTAAATTTTACAAGATTTCAAAAGGCATTTAACTGATCAGCGACAAACCAACGTTGCCATGCATCAAGTCAGACATTCAGATAATTTGGGACGTTTGTTGCCCATTTAGCACTGGTTTTGCATTAAAAAAATATACAAACAGAAAATTCAAACAGTTACATGTGGTTTATTTCACTGTACAAGAAACACCTGTTTGACGCTTAATACAATATACACACATTACTTTTATTTCAATTTACAAAAGGACAGTCAAGTGAAAATCTAAGCAGTAGTGAAGCATCATTAGTGACAGAAAAGAACAAAATGTTTGAGTTTATTTTTCTTTTAACCAGTTCCAATCAACACTCATAAACAGATGACAGAAAAGATTTGAGAAATTCATAAAATACTTGGCATCCGGATGGATTAAAGTGACAAAACATTTATTCTAGTCTTTAAGCTCCTAATAAAAATGACAACACAACTGAGGATTCGGTTAATTGTTCAGGCTGAAGTTCTGCTACACCCAAAAGGTACCAGCTACAGCAACGAATGGACCCAAAAAAAAAAACCCACTCACTTTAAATACCTATGGCCAGCCTCTCATACACAATAATGTTCATTAAAAAGTACTTCTGCACATCGGTGCAGGCTTTTACTTTCCTAGGTAACAAAAGTCATATGAATCGACAAATTTAATCAGCATGCTAATTAAAACTGATCAAGAAGAACGTTACATAAGATACACCATTCAATACAAGGTTTAAAGCGCCAAATTAGAGTAATGCTTTTATTTTGTCAACATAAATATGTACAGAAAGTAAAAGAACATTTCAAAACTAACAAACATCACAATATTTTAACATCATACGTAAAATGAGAAATTAATAGATAAGTGGTCTTTGAAGGCTGAATAAATAGCTGTAATAACTGTTCAAGTTTGAGTGAAGAATCTACAGTAGATATTAACAAAAGAAAAAAGGAGTAAAAATGTTTTAAATGGACTCTGTGGTTAATTTTGTACATTGCTGGTTCCTTGTATATTTATAATTTGATGCAATCATATTGCCACAGTGTTTAGAAAAGTGCAAATAATATCTGTTAGATGATTTTATTCAGATATTGGGATTAAAGTCAGAGGCTGAAACAGTTGTGCTGACAGTCATAGTAATATGTTCTCACAGGTACGTGTGCTCACACGATCACATAGGTAGTGTTACAATGTCACTGTATTAAAGTGTTTCTTTTAGCAGCAGGATCCCTTCTTTGAGGGGTTACTGACCAACTTGACTGTCTTCTCCTTCTCTCGGTCTTCTTGCTCTTTCAGAATTCTACAAAAACAGAATCATTAAAACAATAAAACATCTTACAAGACATCATGAGGTCGTCAGTATTGCTTTGTGTCGATCTTCTGTTTTTTAGTGCTTTGCAATTGTTACTATTACACACCAGTGTGTGATTAGCTGTAATGTTGAATTATTTGTTATGCTGCTAAATTCATAAGCAAGGTGCAAAAAAAAATAAAAATAAAAAAAAAACATAAAAAAAAAGTTTTTATTTTGATGTAAAAAGCATTCAGGCTTTGCAAGTACACTTGGAAGTAAAACTAAACAGCAAGCAAGAAGATCAAATTGACAAAAAGAAGCTCTACAAATGGGAAAAGAAGTTATTTCCAAGTAAAAATTGCTTCTTTTTTGTTTTGTTTGTTTCAGCACAAATGTTGTTTTTGTTTTTAATTTTAAAAGCACAAACAGCTTTTACTCACCTAGCCATATATGCCATAGACTCCATTACATTGTATCCAGAGCATGCACTGCATTCATAGAAGATCATGTGGCAATTCTTAAAAAAGAAGACATTTTTAAAACATACTGGCATCAGAACAAACAGTAAAAGTATTTTTAAGTTAGTGTTAGTCCACGTGGTTTCTTCTAGTAAACAACAAATCAGTACAATTCAGAAACTAAAACATTTGTTTAATAATTCATACATATAGGTGTTAATCATGTAGATAGTTCATTTCATTTATAGAAACCAACATTGCACTGTAAAGACTGCTGAGCTGAACTATATACAAACCTTGGCTAGTTTTTCACCCACTTCCTTCTGAACTTGTCTCTCCAGCTCTTTGTCTGTTTTGTTTCCCAAGAGCATGATGGGTAAGTCCTCACCTGCACTTTCCTGTACATAAAAAAATAAGAAGAATTAACTCAGACCTAAGAAAACTGTTTTTTGTGAAGTTGTTAAAGTGAGTAATATCTGCCTTGTTTCTGGCAATGAATATTGTTTCTATATTTGAATTAGTAAAAACTGTAAAGGAACAAACAAAACAACGTCTACAAGTGCCTCCAGCAGAGAGTATTAATGTGTTACCTTGACACTTGTCAGCCACTGTCTGACAGCTGTAAAACTCTCCTGAGAAGTTATTTCATACATCACAATCACACCGTCAGCTTTACGAAAAAACTGCTTGGTGATGCTTCGATACCTGCAAGAAGAACAGAGAGAAAGCCGAGTAAAGAAACAATGTTCTGCACTTAAAATGTAGTTCTCTTGTAGAAACAATGTGACGGTGAGGTTTATGAGACCAACAATGTCGCAGCTAAGTTTTTACTGTTTTAAATCTCACCGCTCCTGCCCTGCTGTATCCCACATCTGCAGCGCCACCTTGCTGTTGTCCACCGTTATTGTTTTTACACTGTAGTCTATACCTGTGTGCAAAGATGATTAAAAGACATGTAATGCAAGCATTTATTTATTTGTTTATTCATTATGATCAATAGGGATTTATTTGTGCATAAGTCCAGTTATAGTGAAATTGATAGGCTTATAAACATGAACATTTGTACAGTATCAAGCCTTTGTTCACCCTCATGACTAGGACTTCTGGACCTGCAAACTCATAAAGGAAAGCAAAAGAAAATGCAGCAATAATGTGCTACACAAACATACCAACAGTTGCTGAAGTACCAGGGTGGAAGCGGCCATCACAGAATCTTTGAAGGAGTGAAGTCTTTCCAACGCTCGAGTTCCCCACCAGGACAATCTTGAAGAGGCGATCAGGTGCTGAAGGAACACTTTCCTCCTGAACAAACAGTAAATACAGATGAATGTTGATGAGAACACATTTACACTAAGTCTCATGTCTGTGAAGTTTATGTCCCAAGACAGGTTTCTGCAAACTTTATGGTCAAAAGAGCCATTTTTACACCTTTGTTCAGTAAATTCAACTAAACGGGGAGTGGTGGCGCAGAGGTTAAGAAAGTGCACTTGTGATTGGAAGCTCGCCGGTTCAAGCCCCGGTACCGACAACATCAAAAATGTGGGTGGGATAAGTGAAGCAGTCACATCCGTCTCCACCCTCATCTGCCCCACTCTGGGCCCTTGAGCAAGGCCCTTAACCCACACCATCTGCTCCTCCGGGAACTCTAGATAGCAGCTCTCTGATCCACACAGAGGGCTGTGGTAGCTCAGTGGTCTGTGGTTGTGTCAGGAAGGACATCCTGTGTAAAAAAAAACAAAGAAAAAACAATTGCCAAGTCTTCGTGCAACTAGTTCGCTGTGGCGACCCCTGACGAGGACATGTCCAGAGCTGCAACAACCTGCTAAAATAGTGGTTATCAACTGGTGGCCCATGAGCCATTTTAGGGCTGCTGGAGGGGGGTTTTGTGGCCAGTAAGGTGACATTATAAAGCAAGAAATAGCTAAAGATTTTTAACATTTATTAAATAAAGGCCAGATTCTTGTAAAGGGTGGTGGGGGGGGGGATCAGTTTACATTAAAAAATTAAAAAAGAAAAAGAAAAAAGTAAACTATAAACTATGCAGACAGTTCTTCATATAAAGAAATAAAGCATTACAGTATGTTTCACTCGTACTCACTCCAGTGTTCACATATATGCAAAAGAACCGACAGGAAAACTGAACTGATCTTTTTTGTTGTTGTTTGTATAACCAATAAAATTAAGTTTTCTGTCAGTTTTGGTCAAAGCTTGAAAGAATCGCTGAAGATGGACAAAAGAGCTGCATGTGGTCAACTGGTCATTAACTTCATGTAGATTCACTGGTCCATTTTCATCTTTAAATCACTTCTTGGTCTGCTACCTTCATACATCTCCTCCTACACGTCACTGCATGAGTGCAGCTACAGCGTGCGCTCTCAAGACATCATTACCTGCAGTGTCCCATCAGTGCAGACCAAATTTGGCAAAAGGGCCTTCTCCTACTCCGCTCCTGTTTCCTGAACACTTTGCAAAGCGATCTGAAGCTCTTGACCTTGACCTCTCTAAGGAATTTTAAACTGTTAAGTTCATGCCAAAACCAGCGCAGACATGTTCCTGTTTTTAGTATCTTACACAGTTTAATACTGTTTTATAATGTAGCTGGTTTTTATTTTATATCACTTTTATATACTTTTCATTTCATATGCTTTCATATGATTGTTTATGGTTGTGTGTGCCTCATTTGTTTTTTTCTTTAAAACAAGTCTCTCCTGTAAATGAGTCCTCATAACTCAGTGAGACTAACCTGTATAAATAAAGGTTGAATGAATGTGGCTCCAGAGCCGCAGGTTGCAGACCTCTGTCCTAAGACATTATCACAGAAATACAACAGCAGGTTGTCAGGTCTGCCATACACAAGGTCCATCAAAGTCTTCACTTGCTTACATTTATGCAGGTTTCCTTGCCAACAGGTTGACCTCTTGGAGATGTTGGAATTGGACTTTCCTCCACACTTTCCACTGACTGTTGCTGACGGGCCGGTGATGTCCGATGGCAAATATAATTCATTGCAAAATCTGCATTCTCTTCAGAGTCTTCCTCTCCTTCTGTACACTTCTGAAGCAGATTCTGGGCCTGAGAGCCATTCAGTAAATGAGGGAGGTGGTCTTCCTCAATTGAGATGATCCTTCGGAGGTGTCCGCTTGCCTCTGCTGTAAAGGATGACTGGTATGTCCCATTAATGAAGGTCTGCCTCTTGGAGATGGAGGTCAGCTCCTCTTCATCCTCACTGCAAATACAAAGTGAAATGACAGAGTGACAACACTGCAGGATAATAATGTCATGTGACCTGCTGCACTCTATACGACACATTTTGAAACGGTGACCTTTGCATTAGCTCTTTGCAGTTTACCTTTTGAAGACATCTGGATGTGTCTGCTTCACAACATCAACAGAAATCCTCTGCTTCAAACCTGCTGTTTTCTTATTATTATTTGGTTTCTATAAAGAAAAAAACGTTATTTTTTTCAAGGATTAATGAATAAATTTTTTCAAGTTCAATATATTTGTAAAATTATAAAACAATGTGAAAAATGTTGCATTTTTAGTGAAAGCCTTCTACAACATGACACACACCTGATAGCTCATGTCTCGTTCATCTCGCAAGTGTTTGTTCACTTCTCTGGAAAAAAATAAATGAGAGAAATACTGATGACACAGAAAATGGTTTTAAAATCTTTACAGACCAGAGTCTTTGCATTGGCGCATCTCTTGTTTGATACAATGCCTGTGGTAATAATCAAACTTAGTGTCTAACAATAAAAATACCACTTGTGTGTGTTTTTTTTAATAAAACTGTATTCATAAAGAACAATTTGTAGGAGGTATAAAGCTCTTTTAAGACTTAGTACCTACACTTCATGCAATAAAGAAACTCCAGAGTTCTTTGCAGTCCGTAAATGAATGAAACAGCCTTTAGCACATTAAAGCATCTAATTGTTTGCTTCATTTAGTTTGCTCCTTTGGCTCCTTCAATAAGAATTTTTAAGTGTGAGTAATGCAAGAAATAAAAGAACTAATGAATATGAAAGCCTAAATTATTAAATGACAAACTGCATCTAAAATTAAATCAAGACAGGTGGGTATGGAAGAGATTTCCATCAATTCACTTCATAATAGTTATAAATGTTTGTGTTTCCTGAATTTGGGTTTCATAATAACCATTTTATTCTTGTGTCTCCTTTAAAAGCGTTTATAGGATCATACCAATCCTTAAAAGCAGAGGGGGAAATTTATGGAACCAAAATCCAAAGCAAGAAAAAGCACCTTTTACAGGTTGTGCTTAAAATAAACTCTTAATACGTTTGCCCCAACTTCAAATCAATATCCAGCTGATTGATGAAATCATCAGCAATAAACAAGTTTAAAGTTTGAATGGAGATAAAATGTCAAAGTACAACCACTGTAATTGGGACATTATGTTTAGCAAAGGTTTTGTCACACAGTTCCTTTCAGTTATGTTGGAATTGTCAATCAAAGTTAGAACAAGACATTTTAAAATAAAAGTACTGAAGCACAAGAGCTAAATCGCAAGAAAGCGTGTAATATGATCAAAATGACATGAAGCATAGAAATTGATCCTTCTGCTTTGTGCTGGATCACTGCCCTGTTATGAGATGAATCATCACCTGAGATGAAAATCCATTTTCCACATCATTACTGTACCGACGTGTAGACATTTGAGGTTTTATAACAAAGGGAAGCCAATAATGGAGCAACAACCTTGGGGTTCACTTTGCTCAATGTTTTTCTCTCCAACAAGAGTTTTAATTTAGAGTACAACAGAAACAATACTATATCAAATTTCCAGTATTGTAATTGACTTATACATGTATTTCTGTTAATTATTAATTAAGAGTGCTGCTGTATTTTTTGGATTCATACCTCAACAGGTCCAACTGTTTCAGTAGACTTGCTCGCTCCCTCTGCAGTCCCTCCGTAAGTCTGTAAATCTCCCTGCATTCACAATATGTAGTTTATATTACATTTTGTGATTATTCTTATAATATACAACCTTCTCTTGTCTGAACCTTTTCAAGTATCACAGCAATTAAAACAAAATACCATTTTAAGGGTAAATAAAAATGAAGGAAATTTTTATAAAGAGAATGAAAAAGTGTCTAGTAGATTACAGAAATCACTTTTTAAACATCATTATCCTAGAAATTATATACAGGTAGTCCTCGGCTTACGACGGTCTTGTCGTACGATGTTTCGTAGTTGAAATGTTATTTTGAAAAGCCGAGTTATGCCGTTTCCGGTTTCCGGTTTAACGTAGCGGCGGAGAAATACTGCACTGTACTCTCTAAAAAAGCTAAGTCTGGTCCTCTGGACATTCAAAAAACAAAACTAAACTTGTTGGACCAAGCTGGACCGGCAGAAACAGGCAGCAGCTGTGGAAAAGTAGCTGTTTTATGGACGGCGGTTTTATGACGTAAACGCAACAGTGATAATTATGTAGAGTACTGTGTTAAGATAGGCTATGTACTTGGTAATACATTACTGTACATGTGCAGTTTGTACGTATGTTCCGACTTACGTCAAATTCGGTTTACGCCGCCGCGAGAACGGATCTGCGTCGTAACCCGAGGACTACCTGTATTATGGTTCAATGAGGACATGAACACCAAAATGTGTATATGACAAAAATGATTACAGGAATCAATGACTAAAGTCAAGTCTACTTTTGCCTTAAGTATGCATAACAATATATAAGTTTCTATTCTGATATTTGCACGCTTTAAAATTGTGCAGGAGAGAAAATCTGATAAAATCCTACTTTTTTCCCCAAAACATGAGCAATTTTTTTGTTTAACAAAATCAGAACATGTTCTCACTGAAGGTCAACATTAGTCCGATATTTATTTATTTTCTTTTGGTAAGCCACTTCCAGCTGTAAGTGGAATTAAAATTTAACACAGGCTACATCTGCTAACAACATGCTGCAGCCAAGTTCATTTATTGTAAATCAAGTACTGTACTGAAACTGAACCTAAAAACACATTTACTATGGAGCATAATTGCAAAAGTTCAGTATCAATTTAGTTTTTAATTGAATGGAAACTCTGCTACTAATTTGTTTTCTTGTTTTTTTGTCATTGTGGTAATTTTATTTTGATCACACACACAAAAAAAAGACTGAAGTTATGAGATTCTAACAACATTTGATTGTCGATGACTCACATCTCTTTCTCTTCGTGAAGTCGTGTGGACTGTTCCTGCAGCAGACTCAGCTGCTCCTGAGTCAGTGTCAGTTCTTGGCTGACGTGCTCCAGCTCTCGAGCCAACTCATCATTTGTCTGTTTCAGCCTCACATTCTCCACTTGGGTCACATGTTGCTCGCTATGAAGTTCCTGACACTGACACTCTAACTGGAAAAAGAGTGGTGATTAAAATAAAGAAATAAATAAATTAATTTAAAAAATCATTAAAAAAAAACATAATTCCATCTAAAAGGATGACAATTACAGTTGTTATTGATTGAAAACATTTGAGTTTGGCATCAGAAGATGAAGACAGGACAAGGGTCCAACATTATGATGTTAATTTTTCCAGTTGTTAACATCTGGATGGGTTTAGATTCTACATTGATTATGCAAACCGTAAATAGAACTAAAAATCTACAACCAGTTTTAGATTAGGATTTTGTCAGTGTAAAAACTGCATTTAGAGCATATAAAGATGTAACCAGTTTTAAAAGGAGCACCACAAAGTTGTCTAAGGATAAAAAACAAACATAGCTCACAACCAGTCCAACCATTTGGAATATCAAGAAGGGAAAAACAATCTCTGGTTTACTAAATAACAAACGTTGAACGGGAAGGAAAACATCAGCAGTTGACTACAGAAACATTGTGAGAGCTTTGAAAATAAAACACTATGCAACTGTTGGTGACATCAGAAACAACCACCAGAGGGCAGAAGTGAAGGTATTAAGATATTTAAAGAAGACGTCAAACAACAAATGTACAGAGGCTACACCAGAAGATTCAAACCACTTGTTAGCAAGAAGAGTAGGAAGACCAGCCTGGAATTTGTGAAAGTACAGAGAAAAGCTGTTTTATGAAATCATTAAACAAAAATTTGCCTTTAGAAAAGCGACGGAAAAGGCTATAGAATTTTCTAAAGTCTGCAGAACCATTTTGTCTGCAAGTTTAAAGGAAGATTCAACTAAACTGATTGGAAGATTATCATGCAGCAAGATAATGATTCAAGACACACTACCAAAACAACCATCAGGGACAGTTAGTGGTAAGTTCTAGAGTTGCCAAGTTGAGCTCTAGACTTCAACCCCACAGAGCTGTTTTATTTGCCAATGAGTAGACTGAAGGGACTCACCCCCCCTAAAACATGGAATGGCATCACAAAAGTAGAAAGAAAAGTTTGGTGATGTCAGTGGGTCACGGGTTTGATCCACCTATTTGAAGTAAAAGATTTGCAACTAGATCCATCCATCCATCCATTACCTTTTACCCACTTCTTCCATTTTTGGGTCACGGGGGTCGCCGGTGCCTATGTCCAGCAATCACTGGGCGAGGGGCGGTGTACACCCTGGACTGGTCGCAAGTCCATCACAGGGCCACATAAAGACAAACATTTACTCCCTCACTCACACCTAGGGACAATTTAGAGTTAGCAATCAGCCTAACATGCATGTTTTTGGTCTGTGGGAGGAAACCGGAGTACCCGGAGAAAACCCAAGCATGCACGGAGAGAACATGCAAACTCCAGCCAGAAAGGCCCTTGGACCAGGATTTGAACCAGGGACCTGCTTGCTGAGAGGCAGCAGCTCTAACAGTTGTGCCATCGTGCTGCTGTTAAGTCTCTTATTATTATTTGAATAAATATTTTTAATTATCATCATCATCTTTTGATGTTAATTTCCAATACTTTTGTTAGAGTGGAGAGTATATATGAAAAGATGCACTAGAAGTGTACTAGGATCAGATCGGTCACCGCGTTAAATGGTAAATTAATGGTTGTTTTGATGGTTACACAGTGCTGAATCACTTTTATCACATCTTTGCAGATGAACAGATTTCCTGTTTAATGTGTCCTGTTTTTGTTGCTCTGACAGCAGTTTGTTTAAGTAGAGATCCCTGATGAGACAATGTACAGTATATTCTGCCTTGGTTTTATTATTTGAAAATAAAAATGCATCCTAGGGGGAAAAAAAAAAAAGTAAATCTTTCCACTCACCCGTTTCTGTTTTTGGAAAAGTTGCTCTACCTCCTTCTCCTTACTGGACAGCTGCAGCTCCAGGTCTTTACTCTGGGACAGAAATCGCTCATAGTCCTTGAGCACAATTTGCAAAGTTAGATGGAAAGGTAAAATAAAAGTTTGATGTAGTGAAGATGATTGTTCTTAAAGAAAACATCTTTGGCTGATTTATACCTGCAGTATAATTCTGTCTTTTTCATTTTTTATTTGTTGCTCCATTTCTTCATATAGACGCTGGATTTCATCATCATGTGTTGCAGCTTTCCTTTATGCAAAAGTCAGATATGGTAATGTGCCACCAGAGAGATAATATAATTGAAAATAAGAACAGCTACACAAAAATATAGATCCTAAAATGAAATGATTTTATAAATTACATATTTATAAAATGCACAGCTGGAGAATCACTTTAAAGACACACCAATGCAGTAACCCCTTAATAAAGTTTCAACTTTCCAAAGGAAGCAAACGTAACACAAACATGTTCACAGACCTTCTGATGGCACTTTCCATCTCCTTCTTTTCCTGGTTGGCCTCCATGATTTGGGTTGTCACTCTGGCCAAAAAGTGTTCAAAAGTCGACAGAAGATGTGGTTCATCTCGGCGGAGTTGGGCCCACAGACTGTGCACTTCAGCAGGACTGTTGATATTGTATTAGAAATTTATTTTAAACAAAAGAGCAATTTAAAAAATAAAAGGTAATTGACCAGCATGTTCCTGTTATATTTTACAAGTTTAGCATATTATTAACAAAAAAAAAAAAATCTGAGCTGGTGATGGTGACATTTACACACACTGATCTATGAAGTGTGCACACACATACAAAAATGAGTGTAATTATTTCTTAATTACATGTAACGAAAACACAAGACCAGTAATTTTTAATACTTGTGTGAACAAACTGTCACAAAACAGATCTGGACTAACAAAACTAGTTAAAACAACAATAACAACAAAACAACAATAACAAAAAAAAAGAACAATATTTAAAATAAAATAAAATAAAATAAAATGTGAACATTTCTTGTTCAAACCCAAAGTAGTAAAATATAAACATATTCGGAAGAGTTACTACTTTGTTGAAAATAAAAAGTTTCACAATAAAAACAACAAAAAAAGTTTGTGAGTGTCAGTTTTGAAAAACAACATCCCTGAAAGGCCTTAAAGTTTTATACGGACTGAAAGAAAGTTCGTATAAAATCAATCAGAATCTGACAGCTAAACTTAAAAGCATTTTTTTATGATTAATGTTTTTTATTATTAATAATAATAATAATAATAATAATAATAATAATAATAATAATAATAATAATGATAATAATAATAATAATAATAATAAAACAAACTTATGTACAATAGAAGACTAAAAACACCCCCACTCCCCAAACACAAGTTCTGGTTAAAAATAATATTTTTATTATTTTGATACTATGAAATATTATATTTGTTGTGTTATATGTATACAGTTATTCATATTATAGTGTATTTAAGCTGAATTAATGCCACAAAAATCAATAATACTGTCTATAAAGTCTAGACAAACTAAGTATCTGTTTGAGCTGCACAAACTGACGAGATCTAAAGCGTCATCCTCCCTCTTCAAGTCTTACTGGGTGGAGGAAGTCAATACAGTACAATGTTTATACAGTATAAGGAATCCACCTCCTCTATGTTGACTCGCTTGTTAAAGGTGAATCTAGTCATGCATTTCATAGGAAATCCAGGTTTATTTATTTATCAAATACAGAAGATCCAACCTAAAGTAGAGTCCATCGAGATCAATTATTGAGACAAATTCAGTTAACAGTTAACAATTCATATTGGGTATTTTAAACTAAAAACAAATTACTATAATCATCTGTATATTTTATGTTTGAAATGCAATGTTTTTGAAAATGTTAAGCAAACAACCATTTTAAATGTAAAGAAACAGAAAAAGTATAGCCAAAAAGAGATTCGGGTTTAAAGGAATCTGAGCTTGAAAATTGCTTGAAAATCTGAACGCAGGCTTAGAATTAAAAATGTATTGCAGCCTTAAATAAAACACTGACAAGGTGTGTAAAGTGTACAACCATTAGACTGAGGAACAGCTTCTACCCTGAAGCTATTAGACTCATAAATCCAGAAAAATCACTGTAACGCCACTTTAACTGGGACTGTCACTTTATCTGTGCTGCTGATTATCCATGCTGCTGATTTCTTGCCTTTACGCTGCTGTATTCATACCCCTCTGCTCACAACAGATTCATGTTCAGGCTGCTGTTTAATACACTGTATTATAATACATTATTATTGTTTAGCGTATAACTTAGATCCTTGTGTACAGCTTCTTGTTTATTTTATACTTCATATTTTTGCTATTTTTGGGTGTAACTGGGACCTTGAGTAAACAAGTTAGTTCCACCTCATGAACCACATGTGATGTAAATGACAATAAAGTCACCTTGAACCTTAAAGATGTGAAATAGATGTTACAACACAAGCTAGTACCACAAGCACACACACACAAATAATACACCACTCACTTTTCAAAAACGCTGTTGGCTCCAAGGCGCTCCATGAGCATACAGAAGTGCTTTTCTTCCTCATCCCCGTCCTCCTTTGGCACGTTCTCCTCCCACTGGGACTGGTAAAAGACTTCAGGCAGGGGCTTACCAGGGTTTTTCTCCCCCATGCCTTCCTCTACAGAAATCCTTTGGCCAAACAGAAATGCACCTACAAAAATCAGGAGCTTAGGTCCACAGAACAAATACAGATGATTGTAGAAGGATGTTTAAATCTGAAGTGGGCTATAAAACTTACTAAAGCCTGAGGAGAACTCATCGAGAGTGAGGTATCCATTGCTGTCAGAGTCAAGGGAATCAAACACTTTCTCCAACTCATCTGCACTGAGAGGAAGCTCACCATTCAGTCTCTGTTAAATAGGACACAAATAGAACTGTTTTTAAACAAACTTTCAAGGCCACTAACAAGACGGTAGCTATAACAACTGCTGCGTGAGATGTGCTTGTGTGAACTGGCAATCATTTGCTTGAGGACAACTAGTGCATCTGCCATATATTTTTAAGCCAAAAGTATAGTAAGTTAGACGTATGCCTTACTTTAACTGGATTTAACTTTTATTATCATGACGATAGAAATAGACAATGACAGACTGTTGGACATCTGACATTTTGCAAAACCTAGATTCCTCTGGAAAAACTGAAAAAAAAAAAAAAAAAAAAAAAGAAATATCAACCCCAAACTTAATGGTGTAATAAGAGTTACCTAACACAACCATTTATATGGCTCGTAATATACATTTTTTTATGTATTGCTTCAATTTACTGTTAAACTTGTCTTTTTTTTTTTTATAAACCGAACTGATCAGTGAAGAAACTAATATTAATTTTACACCGGAGTCTTTTAAAAGTTTCATCGCATTACATTAAAGGTTTTGTTGCAAGTTTATAAAACGTCCACCAATTCCTGAACTTTGGGATGGCATAAAGATAGCAGCTTGATGAAAAGATTTATTCTAAATAAAGTGACAAAATGACGCCATCCCCCAAATAACCTGATCATGTCAGAAACTGCTAGTCTCATCCAAGGAACAAACACAGGCACACCTTTGGAACCTGTTCGGTTTCCATACAGTGTTTACACTGCTGGAAATGTTGACTGAAGCCACCCTTACGATCCAGGGCTGGGACACAAAAAGGATAACAACTGCTTAAGACTATCAGCTGTTCTTGTAAAGTGTTATCTGTTTAAAACACAACCTTTATGTCAACATACAATAAACGTGTAAAGCTATCCTGTTAGAGGTCATGGAAAATTGTGAAAATGCTTCCAATATGACAAATACTGTCACAATGCCACAAAGTTGATTTAAAAATACTGCAGTTGGTTCAAGTTTTTAGTTGTAATATGCATTTATTGTTAAGTGCTGCGTTTAATTCAAGTTTGAGCACTTCAGTTTAGATTGTGGTACAACTAGTAGCCAGATTCTGTGGGTCTGAGTTTGAGATCATCATTATGTACAACAGATCAAAGCTTATCCTCTATGGGTTTATCCTCCTTGAAGCGAGAGCCTTGTACCTCATCAAAGCATTAGATGAATAGCCGACAGGCGAGTGAATCTGCACAATAATGCACGTGAATGGGTTTGTGACTAAGCTCCTACATGGCCCTCTGTGTCTCTTTCATGTTGTTTTGGTAAGGTGCACATGCTACACCCATGTTCTGTTCAGCATCATTAATGAGTGTACAGAGCATCCCTGCATTGTCTTCTAGATGAATGAGGAGTGATCTCAACAAAGCCATAACATTATGTGATGCCTCAATCATTAATAAAACCTCCACTAAAGAGTAAACAATAAAGTGATTAGAAGTTATCAAAGTTGGAAGCAATCATGCATTTCTGTTCTGTTTCTAGTAGCGTGCCTTTTAGAATTTTGTTTTTATCTTGGCTCTTAATTATATTTGGTTTCTGCTGTCCGAAGCATTTTGAGTTCAGCTTGCGTTTGGAAAATGCTATAAGTGAAACTATCTGAATTAATGCAATGAGACAGAAGAAACACACTTGTTTAAAAGTTATAGAATCTACAGCAACTGTGGCAGCAACGTCTCCATTAGCAGCCTCACCTGCATGTCCCGCCGAGTGATGAAGCCCTTGTTTTCAAGGTCACACATCTGGAAGAACTCGTAGGTTTTCTCCAGGATAGTGTTCTGTCCCACATTCTGGTTCCTGCTCCTTCTCTGGTCACTCTCATGTGCACTCTTTTTGACGTTGTTCTCTTGCTTTTGCCATGCTGCTTTAGGTACGGTATTGTCTGTGTTATTGATGTTGGCAGCAGTAGCAGCAGTAAAAGCTGCCATGGTGCTGGTGAGCGTATTAATAAAAAGGAGAGTGTGCCTACGTCCTTCACGTGAGCAAGCTATGAGCAGAAGGAAAGAGGAAAGGGAGCCTAGAGAAGTGGAGCTTCAGCCTGCCGTGCAGGTGATGCTTTCACCAATGTCACCGATTGTCATCTCTTAGCAACCACCTCTTTAACCAGTAGATGAAACCTATGAGAGACAAAGAAGAAGAGTGCTCAGGTACAGCTGCTTGTCCAATAAATACAGGACAAACAAGACAATATTGTTCTATTTATTGCAATTAAAAAGTCACTTTTAAAAAACACAAAAAAGAAAGAAAAGATAAAAAGCTTGTTCTCTTTGAAAACCGGAAATAACCGCTGCTTTTTATTCTATTTAGGGGCAATGTCCCCCACTGAGACTAATGTCATCTGACAAGTAAAACTGAAAAAAAAAGATGTTTTATTCACTGATGTGATGCACATTTTTGGCTTCTTTGAGGCATTCTTCCAAACCAGTGCATACATTTGCAAACTTGTGCTCTACAAAAGTTTGCTTGATCAATTAATGAGCATCATGAGGTGTGTGGTGACCCATGCAGTTGTAGATATGGTAACATTTCCTCCCAGAGCACTTGAAACAACAAATTTAATCTAAACTGGCATCTATAATGTAAGCAGTCCTATCAAAATGATTTCTTAAACTTTCTTTTTTCAATTTTCTTTAATAATAATTTTATCTATTTATTTCTAAATGCACATTCCATTTATTAAAAGTGAAACATTATGCTTTCTTTCTAACATTATGCTTTCTTTCTAAAATATTTGCCAGTTTTGAATATGACAAAAACTGGCAGTCAAAAGATGTTACAAGCATGACAAGCTAATAAGGGAAGTCAACAAGAAAAAGTGAACAAGACAAGGCTTGAACATGACAGATGAAATAAGAAAGGGAAGGAATTGAACTGCTATTTAGAAAGAATTTTGCTTTCAGTGTACCTCGGTAGTTTGAATTTAAAACTGAAAGGTTTTTAGAAACCAGATGGAAAATGTACAAAGTTCTGCTAGCGTAACTACCACATACAAAATAAAACTTGGACTTCTTTAATTTCTCACAATCAGCAAATTTTGAAATCTCAGTTCCATCAAATTCCCCATCAGTCAGATGGGTTAGAGACATTAATGAGCTCTTTGTTAAATATGGTAAATCTGCAAAGAAAGGTGTGGCAGTAAACCTTGACAAGAATGCACATGGATGGCTTTTCACGCATCTCACCCTGACACATGCAAAAGAAAACGAATTTTGATCCATGTAAATAATTAAAATCTAAACGTGTCTGAATGCAAAGTGCTAATTTGAATTCTTAGTCTAACAAGTTCAACTAAATTGTAATTTTCCTAACACCAAACATTTAAGTGCTGTAGCAAACTGCTTTGCATAGCTTATCTGTTACATGGCTTGACACCTAGCAGCTGTTACAGCTACAAATAGAAGTCACAAACAATATGGTCAGAGCCACAGAAAAAGCTAATTCGTTCTAGCATTGACCACAACAAGCTTTTACAAAGAAAGGGTGTGCGTGTACACTTTTATTTTCCCACAATAGGCCAAAGCCTGCTATCAGAAACAAGTG
>JARVGV010000002.1:18864868-18875353 GCA_031762435.1 Hypsolebias longignatus
ATTATAGCAACAGTGTCTCTGAGCTGAACATTACCTTTAAAAATGTTCAAATCAGCTTTATTTAAATATTTTTCGCCTCGCTGGTGATGTGCACGCGCATCCATCCGCAGATGCGCGTGCACATCGCCACATCACATGGTGAAAGATCATGTACTAAGGGTGACCATCACAGTATGAGGTATGCATAGCTCATCAACCACAACAAAGGTGAAGACTTCATGTCTTTACAAGTCTTATTTTTGTTTAAAAACACTTTTTACATTTGTTGTGATGGAAAATTTTGAGACAGTAAATTATTCTATAGATACTGTCAGTTTGTAATGAGGCAAATGGAGAGATGCTGGACCTCTCACTGATAATCACTGGGCTGGATGGGCGCTGCCCTCTGTCTGGGTGGTACATCTTGTAAAATGTCTGCTCTGACCAGACGTTCAGAGCACTTCCAGCCATGTGTTTGGCTGCATTCTCTAAAGGCCGTCAGTCAGGGTGAGGGTCAGACCAAAACAGACTCACCCAAGGCTGACACACAAGTTTTTAAAATAACTACACAGGTGGATTTCATTCTTGGTTGCAGGATGAATTTTTCAGACCTTTTGAATTAAAATGTATAATTTATCTGTAGATGATTGGATTCAGGATTCTGGCCCATTTGGTCCAGCTGTGAGTCTGAAGAATGATCTGAAAAAGATGTAAGTTTTTAGAAAATAACAATAAATCTTAACCAGTGTGCCATAACTCAAATACGTTTTTGGATCATCTCATCAGTCACAGTATGAACTTCATCTGTTAAGTTGGATGATTCTGCTTTTCTGTTGATATTAAAAGTCACAAAAAGGTTTTGCTTTTGTGAAATTAAATCATTAGTGAGCCGGTCTCCTGACTATCACAAGAAAACGCTGCCAAGTTGCTTCAGAGTTGGCAGATGGCGGCACACTTTCACTCCTCTGATCTGGGTCACTGATCTGGCCCAGATCAGAGGGGATTGCTTCATAATCTTTCTGCTCAAAGTCACAAGAAGCTTGTGAGTTTTCCCTCTATTGAACAAACTACAGTACTTGTAATTTTTTTATTTAAATATCAATTTAAACAGAAAGATGAAAATGGACATTTTTGCGTTCTATTTCAATTAACCACCTATGAGAAGTTTACATAAACAACTTTTCAGATAAACAAAGTAAATTAATATGTTTTTTTCTTTTGTTTTGTTTTGTTTTGTTTTTTTTGTTGTTTTTTTTTTTTTTTTTTTTTTTTGTGAAGAGCTTTTCAAATGTAGAAAATATCTTTGGTGCTTCACATAAACCAATACATTGTTTCAAAAATTAAACATGAGGCAAGAAACATGAACATCAAGACATAAAT
Organism: Hypsolebias longignatus; assembly: GCA_031762435.1. NCBI lineage: Eukaryota > Metazoa > Chordata > Actinopteri > Cyprinodontiformes > Rivulidae > Hypsolebias > Hypsolebias longignatus. Next base: position 18,866,228 of record JARVGV010000002.1, read on the forward strand.
GAGTCTTTCAAAGTTCTTCAGAAGGTACATTATTTGGAGTCTCCCAATTGAAAGTACACAATGTTCCCAAAAAAAAAAAAAAAATCCTCTATTTATTCCATAAAAGCAGAAAACATATCCAGTTTTTAATTTTAGTATTCCATGGGTGTCTTGTTTACTTCAGGTGAAGCACTTTTTAAAACCTGACACGCATGATTTGAACCTTTATAGCTTCGGGGGCAGCGTCTCTTATTGAAAACAAAAATAATACATTGTGAGCAATGTGCATTGTCAGTTTTATTCTGTAAATTCAAATTACCGGTAGAACAAAAACTGATCATCTGATCATTTGTAAAAGTGTTAAATGAAAATTTAAACGTCACATTTCTGTGTGTCAAACCCAAACAACTTAACTTGCACTACATTGTATCATAAAATAAATCTAAAAGTGGGGTTTTGCATATGGTCTGATAAATATATAGTACTTAAATAACATAGTCTGGTTCTAAGTATGGATTCACTGGACTGCCATGTGAAAACACAGAATAGTCTAAATTCACGGTTTGGTTTGTGCTTGTATCTGTATAAATGTGATTTTAAAACTGCCGGGCATGAGCCTGGTTGCTCTACAAACAACAGGGTAGCATTTCAAAAATGATGGCAAAGGTATCAAAATAAAGATAAAACCTTTTGGGATGTAAAACTATCCAGTAATTGCATGGGAAGCCATAGTTAAAAGCTTGAATTTGTCAATCTCTCAGGTTTCATGTATAATTAGGTTTTGTGCAAACAAAACACTTAAGCACAACGCTATTTGTAATTTTGTAAAATTACATTCAGCATTGTTTGATTAAAAAAAAAAAAAAAGTTTTGCCATCTTTGGATTGCTTCTGTTAATGTCCCAATCCAATCTGAAGTATAAATTATTGATTCAAACATCTTTGGATTAATGGATATCGAGTTAATTGAAAAGTTTAACTCTAACTTCACGAAGTTTTATAAAAACAATGGATTTTAATATGCCTATTTTTTAAGTTTATTGTGTTAATTCATTATCACATCTGCAATACTGTTGTGTGAAAAAAAAATCTCATCTGTGAAATGTAAGAAAACTATTTTGATCACAGCATTGTTAATCATATAGCTGCTTTACAATAAGTAAATTACTTGGATTTTAATTTAACATTAACACAATTTCTCTTACTGCATTTTCAAAGTTAATGTGAAGTAAAGTTTGTGCATATTAAATTAAATAAGTTCTGTGTTTAAAGTCTGACATTTGTAAGTGAACTCTGATGGATTATGGAATGATTAAATGGAGACTCTGTTCACGTGGTCCATCCTAAATGAGTCAGATCTGTATCGAGCACAAATGTAAATTTCCAACATCACCAATTACTTCCAACACTTTACGAGTTTCTAGTTCTGATCACAGTTAGAATCATTTATATTTGCGATTTATTTACTCTCACACAGTAAATTAAATAGGAAATTGATAGACTAAACACATGTAATTGATGTGTGACTGTAATCTGACATTTCCAATTTCCCTTGCTATGATTTCATGTTTGAAACCTCCTGCTGTCTTTGACACGGGTCCAGTCTGGCACATTGTAAACATGCTGCTCATCTGAATTGAAAAGAAAACAGCTGAAACAAGTGTGTGAACGTATAGAGAAATATATGTACGGAGCTGTGTGCAGCGCACACTCATGTCACCCTTGAGGGAAATCTTCTAAAATGAAGTCATTTTAAAATTCATGATGGATTGCAAGTGCTTTACTATTTTTTTCTGCTTTAGTTTTGTTAATGAAAGTGTTGCACGGTCTCCTCTATGCATGGGCAATTAATCATTTCTAAGTGTTGCTAGTACAGGGAACACTTTTGGAACTGGCTTTGAATAAACTCCAGTTCTGGCAGAGAAATCACAAACACTCAGGAAAAAAAAAAAAAACACTGTTAGGACTGATAATCCAGTGTAAGAGAAGCTGCTTTGGCTTCTATTCACTGTTTTATACTGCAATCTCTCAGGTTTAAAGAACATTGTTAGATTCTTCTTTAGCAGATTTGTAGGCATCTGGACGTTAATGGAAAGTTGGTAAAGTTGCTGTGTTGTGTCACTAAACCAGTTTTCATTGCACCAATATTTTCACTGGCCATGTGGCCTCGTTCTCGTGTTTTCTTCGCTTAGTAACAAAATTAGGGTCCAATAAACCATCCAGTCAGTGGAAAATTAAGTGTACATTAAATGCAAATACATAAACATAGTTAGTACAGTGTGAAAGTCCTGAACTATTTTCAATTCCTTTGACTTTTTCAAATGTTTTCAGCCCAGTTTCTTTACATGACCATTTCCTGAAGAATGTGTTTTCTTGCTTGTTATCAATAACATGAATCACTGAGCCACAAAAAAATTTTTTTTACGGAATGTATAAAACAGTTTTCTTCTAATAAAATATTTATTACACTATGCAGCTGCATTAGAAGAATATTAAAAAGGTGCATTCAAAGTCTTAACTCAGTGTTTTTGTCCCCTGTCATGGGGTGAAGAGGGGTAGTTGAAAATACCCCGTCTGTCCGTCCATTTGTCTGTTCATCAGTGCACGCTATGAGCATCAGAATGTGAAAAATAATTGGAAGCATCAACTTCAGTTTAGGTGTGTGGCTGCCTCTAGACATCAGAAAGGCTCATCAAATGGGTTGTCACTTCAAAATTCAGAGATGGCCACCACCTTGTGTGTGTATACTGTAAATATGTGTGTGTATGTGGGGTGCATGTGTGTGTGTGTAAACCATTCATCCCCATCCTTTGAGGAAACTATGTGTTCTAGTTTTTGTATTACTTAAAAATATTTTTCCTCAAATGACTGAAGTGGCTCTTGAGATGACCAAAAGTTAATCTATTGGCCTCCCCCTGTTTCTGCCATTGTGCCAGGTGGTGGATGAAATTGCTCCCTTCGTTAGGATCTGTCACTCTGTGCAGCCTTGGACAAGCAAAATAAATAATTTTTTAAAAAAAATTACAAACCTATATTATATACTTCTATTGTCATACACAGTGTAACTCTTACCTACTTGAATATCTGGCACCAAAACTTTAAGATTGACTTGAATTCCCTGTTCAGTTCCAGTCCAGACAAACACTCATTTCTTTTTTTTTTTTTTTTCTTCCACACTTCTTGTGGCTGCTCCCTTCCTCAGGGGACACCACAGTGAACTAAGTCGCATGAAGATTTGGCAATTATTTTTATGCTGGATGCCCTTCTTGATGCAACCACAGACCACTGAACTACCACAGCCCTCTGTGTGGAGCAGAGAGCTGCCATCTTGGGTGCCCGGGTGAGCAAATGATGGGGGTTAAGGGCCTTGATCAAGGGCCCATAGTGGGGCAAATGAGGATGGAAACAAGTGTGGGTGCTTCAACTATCCCACCCACATTTTGATGTGTCGGTACCAGGAGTTGAACCGGCAATCTTCCGATCACTGGTCCACCTTCTCTAACCTCTGCACCACCACTCCCAGAAACACTCTTCTGAAAAACTTCAAATATTTTCCATTCAAATCCCTCAACGACGGGGACTTTGGTGTACCGCCTGTTAGTTTAGCATCTTGTCAGGTAAGCACTGTAAATAATCTCTTTAATGGCCGAAAGCTTCAGTGGTGTTCCAACATCAGGGATTGATTGTAAAATGCTTTTAAAAGTGAAAGTATAGCTTTGCACAGTTTCAAAAGTTCAGACTTTTGCAATTCAAAGACTTTTTCAAACAAAATCAAGGCAAAATAGACTGCTTTTCAAAATACTCTGCGTGAACCAGTTAAATCTATTATATACTCCATGATGACTGATTTTTGAGTTGTTGGACCATCTGTCCTTTGTTTGAAAATGGTTTTATTAGCACCGCCGTGATCATGCAGTCATACTGCACAGATAAAATGTTTACATGCTGCACACAACACATGCATGGTTTTAGCCACAACACAGCAAATTGTTCTGGGGTTCATGCCATCTTTCCATGTGTTTCCAGTTTGCTTTGTTTTGTTTTCATAAAGTATGCTCTCTGAAAAAGATAAGAACAGTCAAGATGGCGAAGAAGCCATGAATCAAAGATCTCCCCTTCCAGTGTATTGAGTGATAAAGTATTGTTTAAACCTGCACACCACATGGTCAATAAATTCACCAAACACTGGATGCACCTGGATGAAAAGGATGAGCTGGATGCTGCATGCATTAAAGGAGGAATAAGATTTGTTGCACAAATTTCAGAAAAATGAAATGCATTCCCAGAGGCTTCATAACAGATAAACTCCTTTTGTTCTGCAGAACATATCACAGAAGAGTGAATCTTCCAAGATTCCTTTTTGATTTGTTGCTATGAGATTGCTTTGTATTTTTATTTTGCTTTGTTTTTTTTTTTTTTTTTGTTTGTTTTTTTATTTTGATGTGATGAGTTGTGCATATGAATCTAAGAGTATTTTCCTATCAGGGATTTTGCATACTTCAGACAGAAAGTAATGAAGAAAAGAAGTCGTACAACGTTATAACATCAATTCAACCTGGAGAGACACACAAAGAGATGGGACATCAATTAACAAACAACAAAAAAGGAAAAATAAAGTGCTTTTTTAAAACTCTTTGATGCATCAAAGTTCATGCTTAATAATCCAGGTAAATAATCCAACAAAGTTCAGTCAGGTCATCTGGAAAGTTTCTTCTTTTCTTTTGTTGAAACATTCCGTGCTTCATCCAAAGGACTTCGTCAGTTCGAAGAGCCACAACAAATCCAGTCCCACAAGCAAATCACCAGCAAACTGATTGGTCCACAATGTGAGTGTGCTGCTTGTGGGACTGAGTTTGTTTGCGGCTCCTCGGACTGATGAAGTCCTTCAGATGAAAAATAAAAAGTAAAATTGTCAGATGACCTGACAACTTTGTTGAACTCTATGAAGCGTTCATTGCTTCAGATACTGCTTTAGAAAAAAACCTTGATAAATTCAACTGTTTGTTCAGGTTTACTTATAAAAAGAACTATTAGTGTTTATTTCAGCAGAGTAAATATGCAATATATGATTTATTAATCTAATTGACTGATCTCTAAAATCAATTTCTCATGTTGCATCCAGTTCCTGGAACTGTGTCATAGACCACCAGAATCCATCCATCCATCATCTGTACTTGCTTCTTCCTCTTTGGGTCGCAGGGGTCACTGGCGTCCAGCCATCACTGTGCGAGAAGCGGCCGGACACCCTGGACAGGTCTCTTGTCCATCACAGGGACACAAGGAGACAAATGAAACAAGCAATCAGTCACTCTCTCACTCACACCTCGGGACAATTTAGAGTTATCAATCAGCCTAACGTGCATGTTTTTGATCTGTGGGAGGAAACCAGAGGACCTGGAGAAAACATGGAGAGAACATGCAAACTCCACCCAGAAGGGTCCGCCACCGGGATTTGAACCGGGGGGAATAGCTTGCTGAGAGGCAGCAACTCTACCAACTGCACCACCGTGCTGCCCCCACCAGAATCTCTGTTTTCCTAGATTAATATTGAGTCAAAAATTCTTTATTAGTCATATGCACCACATGTGAAACATGTGGTGGAATGAAATTCTGTACAGAGGGTCCCAGTTACAACCAACAAAAGCATAAAATGTAAAAAGAAAAAAACAATATATAACATTTCTCACTTGTAAATGAGTTTTCGAGGCTCAATGTGATTTATCTGTTTAAATAAAGGTTGAATGAAAAAATACATCTAAAATATGAACTAAGAAAAATGTTTAACTGATTTATGGTCTTGCAATTGACTGAATGTTGTCTTCTTTTTTTTTTTTTCAAGGTTTATCTTAAGAAAATGAGACACCAAGGCCCAGTGGGAAGAGCTGTTGATCAGAGGACTGGGAGTTCAGTTCCCAGCCCCTGCAGCACGACAAACTGTCCTCGAGCAAGACACTGTCCCTCCACTTCCCACTGATGCTTCTTAGTGTATAAGTGAGAATATAAAAGTGTCATAAACAGTTTTAAAATATGTAAATACAAGCATCATATGTGCGAGTGTGAATGCAGTGCTACTGAAGTTGTGGACCTTTTATCAAATAAACTATTTTTCATAAAAGCCTCAGTTTCAATAGATCTTGTTTACAGCACATGGTTGTGTTTATAATAATTTTCTTTAATTTTTAGCTTCAAACTTTATATACAGCTGTCAGTTATCTCAATTTCATTTGCCTGATGGTTACAAATTAAAATAGCAACTATTGGAAGTAGGTCTGAATGTTTATTGCATGTGAGCAGTTTTGTTTTAAAGTAACATATTTTTTTACTTTGGCTTCAGAGAAGTACATTTGTTCTCATACAAACAATGCTCATACATGTACAGTTTTAAAGTTTGGAAGGGATGGGGCTTTATAGATGCCCCTCACTGAAAAATAAACCTTTAGAGATTCAGTCTCAGATGGCGGCACAAACAAATTGATGCTTTTCGTGTTGCTGCTGTGATGTCTGTGAGTGAATCGTGTGCGTGTGAGGGAGGCGTGGAATTTTTATTAACTTGTGGTTTTCATTACTATATAACAAAACAATTTCAACTGAAATGTCTTTGTCATGACAAGTTTTGAATGTGTTGGTGTTTTATAGTTTGCCATCAGGACATGACAAGTAGAAAGACATACAATATATTGTATTTTTAAACACACAAAGCAAAGTTTGAACAATTGCGTTTTTGTTTTAAACATTTATGGTGGCTCAGACTTCATCAGAAAACATGACAGGGTCACAGCTTTTGAAATGTACCGAACAGCAGCATAAAATGCAATATATTGTTTTTAAACAAACTAAACCGGAACCTTCACTCTGAATTTATTTTTAGGAGCAACAAAATCAGTCAATCTTGTTCATCTTCAACTTAAAATTAAAGTTGAGGCTGTGAAAGCAGATTTTACAGTAAAGGTTTGTATTTCTTATAGACAAAGTTCAAGTTTAATAAGTTGTTGAAATGTAACCAGCAGAATAAATGATGAACGAATCAGGTGTGTTACATCTGGGTGTGGAAAAAAAGAACTTGGAAAAGGTACATTGAATATTTTGCTTTTGCTTCCCCAAGTTAAATTAAGCACAGAGAAGCTTTTACACAATGAGTTATACTCACTAAAAATGTTAACTTGCAGCTGATAATCCAATACAGTATTCTTGAGTTTTTCAGTTATCTTTAATTTTCTTTATACTCTCCTAAATGCTCCAAAATGTTTCTCTGCCTTCAACCCACATTTAAAGTTTCCCATGTACTCCCTCCACGCTTAGCTTGTATATGTAAACCTGCAAAGAAAAACACACAGAAACACTCTAAACACCCAAGGCAGTTCCCTGCAAAGGTTTAGTGGGACATTTTATTTTCCTAAACGCAGGAAATTGCTCTATTTAGGTTAGATTAAAAATATGTACACAGTTCTTCTTGAGATGTGCAGCCAAACAGTAGAGGGGCTACTGACCACGGGTTTCTTTCTGCAAGTGCAGTCAGTAGTTTGGAGGTTGGGTCCATCTCCTTGACTGACCGACATTAGTTGTGTCACTCAATACTAAACTGAATACACACACCGGGTGCTGCCTTCATTTTATTGTTGAAAGAAATGGCTTCTATGACTCAAACATTTAAAATTTGAAGGATAACGTCAGACTACGTTAACTTTATGGTAACTCACTTGCAATTTGAAAGAAATAACGTTTCAGATTCACAAATACTCAAATAGATATGCATTTTTAAACTCTTTTTTTAAATTTAGAATATTAGATTACTTTTGTGCAGAGTCAAGTTATCAAACAAAATACAATTCTATAGGTCGCCTATAAATCATCCTATAGAAGATGAGTAATATAAATAATGAGATTTACAACAGTTTCCTTTACAAGTTCTAACATATGAACAGCACATGCAGGAACATCAAACAGAACACGTCTGCTGGCATCGACACCAGAACCTGCAATCAAAGGCTAAATGAAGCAGAAATTAAGTCAGCAATATGTGAGTGTTAGCCATGTGTGTTTATACTGTATGTCATGCCATCTACCCTGATTGTGCAACACCACACAGAGTTCATAGATGTATTTAAAAAAAAAAGCTAAATCGTGTCATCTGGACCAGTTTCTTTAAGTGAGAAACATTTTGTCCTCCATCCAGAGGATTTCTTCAGTTTACGGCCTGCCAACCAGAACTGTCCCATAAGTAGCCTTCACTGCTGTGTTTCAAGCCAAACTCCTGTTGGAATCTCAGAAGTAGGCTTTTAACACGTGCACAACACACGCATCCAAAACAATCAATCATGTACAACAATCTAATGTTTTAGGCAAGATGGCCAACTTGCTACTCCCAGAAACTGTCTGAGGACAACCAAGACCAAAGTGGTTCAGAAAAAGGTTTGTAAGCTCAATCATCCAGGTCGATAACAATGTGGTTAAACTGTGTCATCTGGACCAGTTTCTTTAAATGAGAAATGGTTTGTCCCCATCCAGAGGACTTCTGATTCAAGACTCAGAGAAGGCTACGACAGATCTGGTTGGCAGATCGTAGACTGAAATCCTCTGGATGGGGGACGAAACATTTCTCACTTAAAGAAACTGGTCCAGATGACACGTTCTAACCATATTTGTTATCAACTTGGATAATTGAGCAAAAACCATCTTATCACCAGCAAACTGGTTGGGCCACTATGGGAGTATGCTGCATGTGGGACACAGTTTGTTTGTGGTTCCTCAGATTGAAGAAGTCCTTTGGATGAAGTATGACACCTTTCTCAACCCCCCCCCCCCCCCAAAAAAAAAGAAGAGAAAAGAAAAGAAATTGTCTAGATGACCTGACTGAATATTGTTGGATTGTTTACCTGGATTATTGAGCATGAACCTTACAAAAAAATGGCAGATATTTTTGGCATTCTCATTGGATATACTGTAAATATTACCATATCAGGTTTCATAAATATAAGCATGAAAAAAGGTAACAGTACCAACAGTAAAAACAGCTTTGACTTTCGTTTGTAAATTAAGTGTTGTGATTATGATCTATAAATATAAATTTTGCACTGAAATAGATTTTTAGTATGCGGAACATGTTTGTGTGTTCTAAAGAGCCACTAACTTACAAAACAAATTATAAGTG
>JARVGV010000002.1:18891779-18911876 GCA_031762435.1 Hypsolebias longignatus
TTATTTATTTGTGTTTTTTCTTTTATTTTTTAAATTAATTAATTAATAAAAAAAAAAAATTTGGGCAAGGGTCGCAGCATTAGTCACCCCCCTCTGCCTCTGGAGTGGAGACGTGAGGTCACGTCGCCACATGCGTTTGGGATCATAACTGCGTCAAAACTGCTCACATGCGACACATAAGAGCGGATATAAAGCTAAGTTTGTTTCACAAGAAAAGTCAAGAAGAGGTAATAAAACGTACCTGCTGCAGGTCACACCCTCTGTATGGGTGGAAATTTGAATTTGTGTCCACGTAATACATTTTTACATACATTATATTTGAATAATCTAAGATGATGCAAGTAAGGATGTTAAAAGTTTGCGTGTAAATTGCACGGATTGACACAGTTTTGCCGAGATTTCTACTTTATTTTTAGATTTTATTTAGTTATAAATATGCATGTAGGAAAAAGGAGGACATTGGTTGTATTGTGAAGAGCTTAGCTTAGCTGGCTGAAAAGGGGATGCACAACTACGATTCACCATTTAAAATCAAATCTAGTTTAAACTTTCCTATTTTAGTCTAATCCTTAGAGATTAAGCCCAGTTTAAGAATAGAATAGATTTATTCTAAAAATTCGGAGAATTTAAGAAACGCATCATTTCGATTAAAAAAAAAAAGTGTCTCTTTTATTTTGAAATCCTTACCGGATATTTGAATCCCAATGATTTTCTTGACTCCGGTTTGAATCCAAACGTTGCTCCGGCAGCAGCCAGCGAGCTGCTCGCCTGCGCGCGCGCGCGCGTGTGGGTGTGTGTGTGTGCGAGTCGTGGAGGCGTGCAGGATGTTGTCGCAGATCCGCTGACTCCACTCGTGGTTTATTTCGTGTCCAGCTCCCAGCGGGGCGGAAAGCTGTCAGACACCATGGGTTAGAGGAGCGCGCAGACATGGATCATCCACTGCGTGCGCCTCGGTGATGGTGGACGGGGACAGAATGGACTTGGTTTCGCAGCCTGACAAAGACCGGGACTGAGAGGGACTAGATACCCGGATCCTCTGTCTCGCTTTTTGTTTTCCTCATATTTCCGTTCAGTTTTATTTTATTTTTTTATTATTTTTATTTGGTACGCCGGTGGTTGCGCGCGCCAGAGATGTTTGCCGAACTGCTGTGTGGCGCCGTGGCTCTGGTCCTCTATGTCAACACTCTGGGCGCAGATTTCTGCTACGATGACAGGTACTATGTTCCTCTCCTGCAGACTGCTGGTCCTAGACTGGGAGGTAGTCCTCATCTTTATGTTGCCATAACTCCACGACCAGCATTTCATTACATCAGCACCACAGCTGAAGCCTTTTTATTATCACTAATCCGACAAGCAGATTGCCTGAAGTCTGCAGCCTTAGACATTTCTGCTCTTTCTAAAATTGTTTGACCAGAACATTCAATTTTATTTAAATAAATAAAAATAGTACATTAAACAGTTTGTTACACTTTGGTATAAGAGAACTAACTAAGCAACTGTTGATGCTTGCTATGTTAGAGAAAGGGAATTCAAACTTATGAAGAAGGACTCCTTTTGATAAAAAATAAATCTATGTGAGAAGTTATTAATATAAGGATCACATATAGAAATATTAAAGTATATAGAGTGAACTAAAAATTGTCAGTTTACTGAATATTTATTTGAGACTTACTGAATTTACTATAAAGCCAGAAACATTAATTTATTTATTTTTTAATCATTGGCAAATCTTGACTCTTAATTCTCATTGTAATTAATTAGAATGACCCATCACTTTTTTATTTTTTATTTTTTTTTTACAGATGGCCCATTTGATTATCATTTAGTGATGTGAGTGCAAAATTGCACTTTTTCTCTAAGCAACTTGCATCAATGTGCTAAAAATGTTGACATTTCTGATGGCGTCTTTGTGCTCCTTGTATAATTATGTGACAGAAATTAATTCGCATATTGCATACATGTGTGAGGACAACTGCTAAAGCTAGTCTTTTAAAATTCATTTCAGTGTTAGTTTTGGTCAAAGCCATAAAGAACCACTAAAGAACAGGGAGGTTGCAACCCCCCCTGGCCTATGCTCAGGTATCGGGTATCAATGGAAAATGTTCTGAAGAGCTGTTGAGTGCTAAAAGAACGCTGCGTGTTTTGACAGCCACTGCCAAACTTTCCAAAGCGCTTCCAGACACGTGGATTTGTGTGAACGTTTGAATTCAAAGAATAAGAAACACCTATTTTTAATTTAATGAATAGTCCTGTTGCTTTGCTGCAATGTATCTTTCCAGAATCAATACTTTATGGGGATGAGCGAAAGCAGAGGTAAATAAGCAGCAGCATGCCTGAATGCCCGACCGCCTCAATGCAAAGTGCTTCAGCCTCCAGAGTGTGGACTTATTGAAACTCTACAGTCTTGCTGTGAAAATAATTAATCTCTGGAGAAGTGTGTAATTTTGTTCAGTAGGTAAGGACAATGTAAAATTAATAAATCACTTACAAATTAAAAAATAAAATAAGTCCAACAAATATTTGTAGTCTCTGTGAGGATACAGCCAAATAAATTGCAACTTCTAAAAATACAAAGCCCATGTTTGCATTTGTAGTTTTTCATTAAGGGAAGTGAGCAGTTCAGGGTTGCCAGATATCAAATGTTAAAGCATCCTACCAGCGGATTAACATGTTTTGTATTTATATTGTTTGCATGCAGACAAGTTTATGAACAATCTGCTTCACAAACACATGCTCATAGACTGTGCATATTGTAGTCTATAATGCATATTTAACCCACTATTTTTTTACATTATCAGTGGAGCAAAGAATGCATTAACACCACTGCTACCCTTCATGCTCAGAAAGAAGAAACCACAAATGCAAATGAGCTTTGTTTGTAAAAAAAAAAATAAATAATAATAATAATTCTTGAAGTTGTTTAATTTTTAAATGAATTCTCACGGAGGAACCGGACAGTACGCTTTTGTAAAGTGATTTGACTAATTCAAGAGTTTTAAAATTTCTAGTTGTAATTATTGTAAAGACATGAGTTTTTATAGAAGCCTTCTGCGATGGCTCAGTGACAGTTTCAAACCTGCCCATATGTGCAGCAGTTTAAACTTCGAGCTGAGTGTTTCGTTATCGTTTTTCCAAAAATAGGAAGTTGCCACCCTCTCTCTGCTGGAGACCATCAGTGCTTCGGCTGTTGTACGCAGGCTGATGCTTTACTCACAGCTGGCCTTTTGATATTTGATGGCTGAACGCTATCAGTGCCTCAGGCGGATGTGACTCGATGTAGGTCAGAGGCATCCCCAGTTATTTTACCATCATTTGCTTCAGCTTCCTGTTATTATTATTCTTTATTCAATAATCAGACCATTGTAGTGCACTCACTGCTATCACTTTTATTCTTGATTTAGACCAGCACTTTGTGAAAAACGGGTGCTGTGAAACTCTTAAAACACACCCAGAGGACAACGTTTAAGAAGCGAACGGTCTATTAGCACCCCACACATCAAGTAGTCATGTATTCCCTGTACATGTGCTGACTGCTATGTATTAAAACACTTCCTGTTGTAGCATATTCCCCAAAGCCTCCTTGCTGAAAGATTGATACTTTTTCCCTCTTTGTGTTGTCGTGCATTTGGAGATGCTTCACTCAGGTGATTCAGCTAATCCTGTGTTTAGTTTTTAGTTGGCGTTCCAAAACCTGTCAGGCAAGAGATTTGGTCTGTTGAGCTGTGTGGCTGCTGGAGCACCTCTTCAGGTTTTACTGTTAGACAGAAATCCAAGTCCTATTTTGTGATTTAAATAAAACTTAATACACAGTAGTTCCATTCACATGTGATTTGATCTGAAGCTTCTTACGAAACAGATAAGTGACAGAATTTGCTCAGACTCGGTCAAGGATTTGTGCAGGAGCGATTCTAGAATCTGCCCTGTAGGGGTGATGAGCCCCCCAGTGCTGACAATGGCGCTTGGCTTGAACAACGTGGTGGTCACTGACATCAGAAGCATTCATAATGTGTGTGTGTGGGGGGAGAACACTGGTGATGGGGTCTTGAGGTCCTCCCCCAGAAAATTTTAAATAAAGTAGATGTCATTTCCTGCATTCTGGTGTATTTTAACAGGTTGTTAAACAACTACAGTACGTTTACCTCCATAAGTAAACAGTTGATTCAATAACTATGTTAGAGAGCTCGGCACAACAAGAAGTAGCGTTAAGCTAGCAGCATGGAATATAGACATGCTAGCTAAGATGCTACAGGTGTAGTGCTCTGCTTTACATTACACAGCGCTTTGTACAAAATCAGTTTAGTGTTAACTGATCACAACAAACAAAGATTAAACTTATGCAACCACAAGTTGCAATACATACAAGACACAAAACAAAGCACAACTAGCTAAAGCGTTAACCTTTGATTTAACCATTAAGCATACAATGTAATTAGGACAGAATGTGGTACTTCCTGTTTATCACTGTTGTGTTCAGCTGATCATGAAGTCGGGTGCAGGGCTTTATTTATCTTTTACATTTTTCCAGACTAAGTTTAGGTTTCGGAAATGGAATAATCTGTATTCCACCCTCTAAAGCAGGGCTATTCAACTAAACTGCTCAGGGGGCCACAGTTTCAGAAAGCCAGCAGCTCAGGGGCTGGACATCCAGCAATTAAAGTCATTAGGTAAATAAACCAAGTATTACAATGATCTGTTACCTTTTAAATTTGTTTATTTTATTGCATTGAATCATAAATGCATTAAAAAGAACCCCAAACCCAGAACCGCCACCCCAAACTGAAAAATTATGATAAATAAATAAATATATAAATAAATAAATATTTTTCAGAAGTGCTGAGTTAAAATTTAGGGGTGCTTGAGCACCCGAGGCTAAAATTGCCACTGGATTCATGAAAGATTTCCTCTGACGTGTTCTATCCCCTGCATACAGGCTATCTGTCATCCAGTGTTATGTTTTTAACACCAAGTGTGCGGGCTTACATTAGCAGCCTTATGTCTCTGTGGGCTCCACCCGGGGGAGCAGAGGGGAGACCGAGGGAGGATGGGTGCAACACAGATAGATCACTGTTGAATACAACAGTCTGGGATGTACACACTGATCTAACTTGCTAATATGGTTTTAATGTAGAAAAAGTCAACTTTGTAATGTAAAGAAGCTGTCATGCTGGAATAAACTAAATGTATGACGAGAATAAATCAAGCTATGAGCTTTCAAAAATGCCCTGCAGGTGTGTAGACTGGGAATTTTCCTTGTAATTGACTAGCGAGGACATCAGTCATGTAAGGCCTCATGAATAAAAACATCTAGATCAATTGCAAGTGCCTTATTTCTGTGGATTTATGTTTAAGAAAGCTTGAATTTAGTGCATAAATATGATTAAAGAAATAGCTGTAAATAACTATGGGTATGTTACAGTGCAACATTGATCTCTCTGTAAAGAAATGGTAAAATTTCAATCACATTTCTAAAGTGTAGTTTGAGTTACCTGTATATATTAATTTAAGCGAGCTTTATGCCTTCTATAAACAGTGTCCGATCCCTCCGGAGGTCATATTTTCAGTATCAAAACACTTGTCAGCTGTAACTGAATATTTATCCTGAAGGTGCTAAAATAAATTGACAGTTTCTGACCCTGCACTAAGTCACTGTCTCTCTGTCGATTAAAAAAAATGGCAGCCTGGAAGAGTGACCTGCTTCGTGTTGCCAAATTGCCCCAGGGACACTGTTCCTCTTCCTCTCTTGGAAACACTCATCATTAGCACATGCACAGCTTTGACACCTGAGCTGGAAAATGAGCATGATGTGTCATGTAGTTCATATTTGTACTGTTGTCCACATTGTCTGAGTTGAGGAATGGCACACACCTGATAATGTCAGAGGAAAAAAAATGTTGGCAAAACATTAGGGATGCGCGATATTGGATTTTTGACCGATATCCGATATGCCAATGTTAAAACTTACAGTATATGACCAATAACCAGTACCAATACCAATATTTTTTAGACCTACTTACAGAGACTACATAGCTTTCTCTGCTGTGGAATGCTGCATGGGCTTTGTCAGTTTGGCCTGCTACCAAATGCAGATGCCAAAAAGGAGCTGAAAATGATGTAATGTTTTGACTTGGATTATGTTTAATGTCAAATTTGTTACAAAAACAGCAACTTTTATATTGGTGAGTTATTTTGATGGAATTAACTTTATCGCTAATATCGGCTGATACAGATACGTGCCGATAATATCATGCATCCCTACAAAATATATATATACTGTATATTTTTTTCTGCAATACTGTAAAATGGTGTGCAAGAAAATTAAGTGAAGGCTCTAATTTTGAAGTTACAGTGCATAGTTCACCTTAACTCACACACACGTCTTATGGATTATCATGCCTTGTCGGGGGTGTCTGATGAATCTGTACTCTTGTCATTTCTCTGTCACGGTGACGTACAGCAAGATTTGACTCTCAGGATGTGTGAAGGTTGTGAGTCTGAAAGAAGGACACAGCCTCTCGGGTGTGAGCAGTGATTTATAACGTTCAGACAGTAGGTGAAGCCAAACCCGTTCCATCTCGCAAAACATCTTTTAGAAGAGTCAGGATCAAGGTTAAAATAAGGCTTTCTGCTGGCACAGTTCTAGTTGTAATGGCCTGTGTTACTGAGGGCACAGTTTGTCTCAGATGAAGACCTGACTGTCTGTCTGTTTGGCCTGAAGTGGACATGTCTCTTGTCTCTATGACTTTGCAGTGTCATTGATCTGGAACTGTGCTCTCATAGCTCTTGTTTTAAGATTAGGTGGTTAGAGTTATTTCATTGAGGGTCCTAGGGCGACAACCCAGCAATATGAGTATCCCTGCCCGTTTCCCAGTCAAGCTTTCTCTGTCTGGTTCCTGTAATTACTGTCCTGCCTGTAGATAGCGACTCACGACACAGTTTCGTAAATGCAGCTGCTTCGCTGTCTCCCACTTTGCTCTCTGTTTGCCTTCCCTTCAGCTACCCCACAAAGCCTTTCAGGCCTCCAGCTCCTATCGTCCAGTGCCTCCAGATGGTCCCAGTTGGCAGTTGAGGTTTTTGTTTTTTTTCCCCTCCCATTGGTAGTTTGAAGGGGAACATTTGAAGTGGATTCAAATGTAGAATGTGGTGTTTGCTTGTATTTGCCAGAATAGAGACATCAAAATGTCTGCTGACCCAGACAGTTGTTATTAATATAGATAAAAAAAATAAAAATAAACAAATACAGTACTGATTGAATTTTAAAAAGTGGACCAAAGCAGTGTTTAAAGATTGTATTGACTAGCACAGTTCAATTGACACTGCTGTGTCCCACTCATAAAAGTTTAGTATTTTTGTCGGAAACTTAACAATTTTTGTACAATTTGAAAGTGTTCATCTGCAACAGTCAACTCGTTTTTGCATTTTCTCCCTTAAACTAGCCTGAATTGAAATCTTGAAGCAAAACACAAAAGGAGATACATTGAATACATCCTGTTCACATTTTAGATATGAGCGTCTGTAACTTCAAACCACATAGTATAAACATGCTACATTTGTAGATGCTTTAAAAGTATTTTCCAATGGTTTGTTATCATACAAATAAACAAAGAAGCATAATGAAATAAATGAGGGTCATGTTAATATGTTCTTTGAGTTGTACTATTTAAAATTGTTCTTATTCATCAGACACCAGGCCAAAAAAGTTGCTTTTGATTACAGAAGGTTTGGATGTTCTCTTTAATTTTTTAGTAAATAGTCAGAGAAGGCAGACACTATTTTTTCACCCTTGCCTCAAATGAAAAATAAGCTTGTCTGGCAGAAGTTACCGTGTTTATAAAAAATACTATTAAGGAGTGGTTTTAATGTGTTTGTGAGTTTATTCGCCCACTGTTTGTCAACCCCCACAGACCAGTGTACAGCCTTAGTCTTGAATAGAGTGAGTTCATATTTAGGTTAATGCGAAACGGCTGAATAGACAGCATGCTCTTCTCCCCCAGGAAAAAAAACAAAACACTAGTGTATTCTTTGACTTGGTTACTGTATTCACCTGCTTTAGTACATTTTGAAAATCTGGATTTTCTCAGTAGTGTTCAAAAGGGAAAAGTCCAAGATACCTGCACATCTGGATATTCTGCACCAAAAAATATAATAAAAAATGTTTTATATGTGCACTTTCTACCAATAAAATGTCTGAATACACATGCAAGGACACTGCATTCATGTTGGCTGACTTGGGATTTCTGCTTTTTACCTTTTCATTTTGAGTCTACAGATATTTGGCTGTTGAACATATTAACCACATCTGCATTTCCCTGTGATCAACCCTTGCTGATATGGCTGACTGCTCTAGGGCTATCAGATGTCAATATAAGTGGTTGAATGTAAAGAAATACTTTGATGTTGGAGTCTTGGGGGACCTGACACAAGTGTTTTTTATGTGCAGTAAATGGGACAAGGTGGTCAAAAAGGAAAGCTTGTGTTGGCTTTAACTGCAGTGATAGTCAACAACTTTAGACAATATTCTCTTATGAAGGCTTAGTAGGACTATTGTTTAAATAGTCAAAATGTTCAGATAACTACAGTCAAATATCCAACAGGAACAGTCTTAACAAAACAGTCATATGATTGGTCCTATCATTGCAATGCATGAAAGCAAAACACTATTTGTGTACAAACGGAATTTGTATGTGAACAGTTGCAGACTGTGTCTTCATAATAACTTAACTTTTGCCACTTAATCAGAGTAACTCTTAAAAACATTTCACACATGGTATATGGTTCCACACTGCTGGACACTCTTAAGCTCCAGGTCCATATGGTGTCTAGACTTTGGAGAAGCATACACAACTTTGGAATAACCTGGTAACTGGTGTGCAGTTAAATCCATGGTATTGTCAGCTTTGGATGATCTGGAGATTGCACAGAGGAGAATGGAGAACAGAATCAGTCAAGGGAATGGTTGCATCAAATGACTGGTTTTTGAGATATGTTGGAGCAAAGATCTGTATTTAAAAGGTGGGATTTCAAAATGATCATGAGCAGTTACATGTTCACAGCTTCTTTAAAGCCCTCTCTATCTTCTAGTAAGGCCAGGGCAAGCTGCTGTAAAGCTGCATTAATCAGGCTCTGAGGCTTTGTAATCACCCAACTGGTTTGCAGTGGGATGAGAAACCAGCCATATGTAGCTGTGGGGTGAGCTGCCTGCTGGTTGACTGGGGCATTAGTGGCTGCCTTCTCTGCACCGCATGAGATGTTAACCTTAGCCTTCTTTGGGTCTTCTCATTGCTCTCTTGTTATTGAGTCTAGTTATTTCATTAAAAGCCAACAGATTATGTCACTAAAACATGATGTGGGTCGAGTAGAACACACACAGACGTTATGCTGTAGTCAGCCAAAAATACACACAGATAATAATTACCTTGAATGGGAAAGTTTTCTATAATTAGTCTGGAAAAATGGGTCTTGAGGTTGCTTTATTTAAGTATCCAAGAAAAAATATCAGTTATGCAAGAAATCTGCCAGTGAGTTAAATGAAGGATGGATTGTGCAGTTAAGCAGTAAAAGATTGGCAACATTTACAAGTGAATAACTAAATACTATACATGTGGTGTTTCAAATATGTGTGTTTAGATCTTCTACACGAATTAGCTTGTTTAAGATATTCTGGTGTCTTAAGACATGAGTTTCAAATGATCTGTTTTGGTTGGGCTAAGTTGTTAATGGGTCCCGACAAGGGTTTGGATTTCTGCAGCTAATGCTGGCTGATGGTTTTTAAACTGTGGCCACTCTCAGACTCTTGGCCCTCTTCATATTAATGGGATTACCAGGACTGTTGATGAGCAGAAGCACGGCATGTAAGCAGAGAATACTAAGCCATTAGAAACAAAAACTCCCTTGTCCCCAATATTCAACAGGGATGTTATAGTTTGCCCTTTTTCGTATAGAAGTGAAAAAAATAGACCATTCTTAATTTGCTTCTCCATCTCCGTGGTATTACTCTCCATCAGGGAGTGCTGGCTTGTTTCGATAAGGTTATGGCACAAGTTGGCCCATTCGAGGGCATTGCCTTTTGTCTATTGTTGGTAAAAGGGGTTGTGTGGCCCTTCTGTTCTCCACTCCGGACTCTGAAAAGGGGGCCGTTTGTTGCCAAATAGAGGAGAATTAATCCCTTGGTGTGTTCCCTCGTTGTTTATTAGGACAAAAAAGCAGGACCCCAGTGTTTACTGGCTGAACAGAGCAGAAAACTACTGCAGTTTTATGTGCCAGGCCTGTCAGAACCAGATGGGTTAACTCGTTACAGCCGTACATGCTGTATGGTGCACATGCTCTCAAAGCTCTGGCTCTGTCCTAGAGAAAGTAAGACAAAGCATTCACAATTGATGAGCTCACAGATACTAAGTTGTGCCACAAAAATGCCAGCTCGTTTTGTTACTGTCGGTTGACTTGGTTTTATTGGTGGGAACAGCTTGTGTCAGTTAAAGCACCTGATGATTTCCAGACTGGGCATAAGACAACATAGGAGGTTTTCTTTCATTTGAACTTAGAACAAAAACAAGTTTTGCCTTGGATAAGTTCAAGCCATTTTTAGACTTTTTGATAGTTACATAAAGGTTCATTGACCAGGTCATTCATTTCATGTGATGCCATGCTCTAAATGCTCTTTTGTAAAATCAACTAAAAGTCTTGATATAATCTGGTTTGCTGAGAACGTAATCTGGTTTGGTGTTTTGAAACAGTGCAAATTAGCTGAAAAGATTTTGAATGCCCTGAGACGACTTTTCATTCAACCTTTATTTAGGCAGGTTAATCCCATTGCGCCTCGAGGACTCATTTACAAGAGAGACATGGGACTTCTGTTGTGATTTGGCAAACTGAATTGAATGTCTACTTTTTTCATTTTAACTTATTAGTAGACCTGTCTTGGATAGTATCTGAGTTGACAATTCATTGTGTGCTACCAACAGCAATTAAAGTAACTACGGTATGCATAAAGAAATCTTCCCTGATGAGCACTAAGCACTATTAGACTTGGTAAAATGTTTGTGGAAAAATTATACAATGTCTCAAGTGGTGAAAGAAAATGTTGCATTTGTACTGTAGTGGAAATTGCTGTTATTTGAATTTACCTTTCATAGCCAGTTCATTTCTTAAAAGTGTTAGAGATTTTGTGGGTTTTGTTGTGGTTTAAGTGGTTTACACGTTTGATAGAAGTATCTACTGTTTCATCGGTGTGGTAATGAGTCAGACAGCGCTGTAGGACCTGTGGTTTGGCCAGTGCAGCAAGGGTAGATAACTTTCTGCTCCCATCAGACCTGTAACACAATCATGAATAAAAAATATACCCATTAAGGCATATACTTTGGTGCTGTAAATTTGTTTGTCATTATTACCATTCACTTTAAATGAGAGAAGTGAAGGGTGTACTTTTGCACACTTTTCCCATTTTTTTGGACATGACCAGCAGAGTAAACTGAAAACCAAACCTTTTGAGGTCACAACTGTCAGAGTTACCTCTTCCTCATGTACTCTCTTATTTCCTACTTCTTACCAGACCACAGCAACAGAGGAAGCACATCTTTTCACAAGCTGCCTTTAATTGATACTGCTGAGCCCTGGGAACGTAAAGCGTGGTTTTAGTACTCTGCAAAATGCATGCAAAGCACAACAGTTTGCCACCCTCTGGGACACCACAGGTTATTTACAGCCAGACAACCAGTCTAGGCCAAGTTCTTCATTTAAGTGCATTTGGGAAAGAAAATGCAAAAAAAAAAAGATGTACTTGGATGCAATCTCTACCTTGTCTGTCATCAAATAGTTGCAAAAGTTGAACCTCATTCAGAACTGTAATCTCAACCTTGTGGTATGTTTCCAAATATTGTGTGGGATATAAAATAGGGGCGCCAGATTTACATGTGCATTAGGATCCCCCTGTTAGCTATACTAGAATTTGCTACTGTTCTGTTTCACATTTTTTTGTCTTAATTAGCTAATTCTCCAGATTTTTCAGACACGTTATTAATTAATCAATTTATTTTAAACTAATTACAGATTTGAAGCAGCAGATTAATCATGTTTGAAGCTGTGCATATTCAGTAACTTTATGAAATGTGGCGCAAACTGACAGTGATGCAAATCAGCATAGCTTGGTGAAGTAGATGAGTAGTTGGCTCTGCATTACGTTTAACATACAGATTAAGCTCTCGTTCATTCACTTTTTTGTAGTTGGATATGCCATCAAGAATAAAGCCAAACCAGTTAAATTGACTGATGGGATTGTGAATGTTTGCATGGCTGTTTTTTGGTGGTTTATTTGGGCTGAGCTCTGACCCTCAGTATCTTTGTGATGTTTCTCATTATCTCTAACTTTTTGCATGCCTGACATTTATTTCTAAATGTTTTTTGTTTTTTTTCCTTTGGGGGTGGGGGCAGTGTCATGGGATGGAGTCCCACAATCGACCCAAGTGGATTTTTGGCCTGAGCAAGAAGTTTTGGTCAGGAGAAAGTCGGCATTACTTCTAAAAAAAAAATGTTTTGAGTGTTTGAGTGTGTGTTGTCCTGACTATGATCTGTTGCTGCATACAACCTTTACCTGATGAAATGTAAGGTAGGTCCAAACCCTGACCAGATCCCCCGAGTGACTTCTCCAAACATGTCCTGCATTTACGTTCAACACATTTCTCAGCACCACATGGCCGAAACATCAACAGCTGCTTTACTTATGAAAGGGTTTAAAGGAAAATCCATTCTCAGCACTGCTGGTTCAGAAACTTTATTTTCATTGGTGTGAGTGACTAGTGGAGTCGGAGATGAAGACCTTAACCCCAAGCTATCTTTATGCAAGCAGGCTGTCATTCAAACACCTAAGGACTTCTTATCTGTTGGAAAATGTTAACCTCTTCCAGCTTCATGACTATGTTTAATGTTTTAATAAAAGCAAATAAGCTCACTATCTCGAAAAAAAGATAAATGACTCTCTTGAGGAGGACAGTTATGTATAAAGACACTTCTTGAGGCAAGTTGTTTCCCTCTGAGAAGAGGTGAAAGGATCATAACTTGCTGGCAGAGTTTCTTCACACGTGTCAAAGAAAAATACACATCAGCACTAAACACTAGATTAAATGACTTGTCTAGCACACTTCTGGCCTCTACTGCTTATTTAGTCTCACTTTGAAACATTTGCTAATGCAGCATCACCATCACTCTTCTTGATTGATGGAACTGGTGATACTCTGGGTTTGGGCAATTCAGCCAAGCAGCATGGATCATCCTTCACAACTTGTCCACTTTCTGAAAATACAGCAGTGCTCTGCAGCAAGAATAGACCCTATAATACAACAGTAATGTAATAGACTTTAATAGAATGGTGAATTGGGGCCTCAACTTCTAAAAGGCTTGTTGTTCTCATCAGGTGCTTGTATCCAATTAGTAGCTCACAGAAATTGTAGATTGTGTTTTTAGGTTTTCTGCCATTTTTTCTCCAAAGATCTATGTTACCACAGAGATGGCTGGTCTCTATGATCTGATGAAGATTTTTTTTCTTAGTTCAATAATTACAGATGCCATACATTTATATTATAATGTGTACAGTAAATTAGGGACTTGTGGATAATTTGCATTGAGTATTGAAATAGGATTACAAGTTTATGTAAAATATACTATGTCTGCAATTACTGGTACTTGTAAAAAAAATATCTTGAATTCATATTTGATAAGCGTATAGTCCTATATCAAACTGTAAAAACAGTTCTGTCTTTTGGGTTTTGTTTTACGGTAATATTACACATTGCCACCCATTTAGGATCAAAAACAATGGGAAGAAGGTTTCTGTGACTCACTGCATAGTGTTGGTGAAGGCTGGTTTTGAAGCATGTGGATGAAAGATGGATGTTCGTTGTTGCTGACAATGTAAAAAATATATGCTTCGGACTGGCGTAACGAAAATATTTAAATAAAGCTGATTTGAACATTTTTAAAGGTAAAGTTCAGCTCAGGAACACTTTTGCTATATGTCAGCCAACAAATACTGTATATATTTTTAGGTGTTTATTTTGCTAAATTTTAAAGAGATGCAGGTCTGTTCGATGCACGCACGTTGCCGTCAATGCGACACTACTTATATCAAGCTGATTTGAACATATGTGCATTTATTAAGGAAAGGTTAAGCTCAGAAACAGTTTTTACTAAGTTCAGCTTCCCAAACTGAAGACAAATCGCTCAAATCTTCACTTAGATTGCTAAATTTGGCTTTCTATATTGTTCGCCATTGAAATTGTATGGGGGGCGTTCTAGCTGCTCTCTTTATTACGTCACAGACGTCGTATGCTGAAGTAGCCGGATTGCCCGTGACTAAACACAGCGCCAAATTTAAAATGACTTTGAATTAAATTTTCATATACAGTATTTATCATTTTGTTTGCAAAAACGAACATAGTTCAATGATACAAGATATATATGTTGTGCCATTTTATGCAAAGTTCAAACATCATGTCAGAGGACCTTTAACATGAAACAGTCTATTAAAAAATGATGGATTCAGATTTAAAGAAAACATTACTTTGTGGCTGAAAGTAAGTAAAAGCTCATATTGTGAGGAATACACGTGCAATTCTGAACTTCAATGGGCACAAACATCTTAATGGAAAAAAGTGGACTAAATGTTGGCATAGACCATATTTAGAATGTGTTCTGTAACATAAATGTATGAAGAAGTGTCCTAAATGCAACATTAGTAAACAGTATAATTGAAATATCTTATTAACAATAAGTTCATTGTTAGAATATTGCTCTAAGTAAAATAAATAAACAAATAAAATAAAACCACTATTGGGTTGCCTGGCTGAACATGTGTACTACTCTCAAACTGTTAGCAATAACCCAAAACAGATTCCTATTTGTCTGCAGGATACTTCAACCCCTCAGATAACTTTGTAGAAAATCCATTGGCAAAGCCACTTCTTACATTTGGCTTCTTTTAAGACCAGAAAGCAGATGGATGAAACTGAACGGTTTTGTCATTTCAACAGCTGCTCAAAATATATTTAGTTTTACAGCCATTTTCCCCACACGTGTGTATTTTTTGTACATTTTCATTTACCCTTTATTCATCCAAGTAGTCTCATTGAGCCACGATAATAGATTTTCAAGAGAGACCTGTTTAGGGCCTTGCTCAGCGGCCCAGAGTTGGGGGAATGAGGGTGGAGGCAGGTGTGGATGTTTCACCTTTTTCCACCAACATTTTTTGATGTTGTCGGTCCCGGGGCTTGACCCGGTGATCTTGTGGATATTGTTTGTTTGTTGAGTTCACGGGTGTCAGCAGCTTCGCCACCAGGCACCTACTGTCTAAACCAGTGTAATATTGAAATGTAGGTGCTTCTGGTTCCTCACATAATGAATGTATACACATCTTGTAGTTTTGTTTAATGCAGTGTATTATAGTTTAGGTATTAGTAAATGAAGAAAAAAGTTCTGAAAATTTTATAAATCAACCTTTACATGTAAAGTGCTGTTATCTTGAGAAATC
Source organism: Hypsolebias longignatus (assembly GCA_031762435.1). Taxonomy (NCBI): domain Eukaryota; kingdom Metazoa; phylum Chordata; class Actinopteri; order Cyprinodontiformes; family Rivulidae; genus Hypsolebias; species Hypsolebias longignatus. Next base: position 18,907,294 of record JARVGV010000002.1, read on the forward strand.
TCATCATGGCGTTGATAACTGAAATTGAAGTGTATGAAAATGCTTAATAAATTATTCATAGGAAGATTGCATTTGAAAATGCAAGTACAGTATTATATTATTGCTGAAAAAAAAAGGCATATTCACATTTACACAGTTACTGTATATCCAAGTTTTAAACCTTGAACCAGAGGCCACTTGCATATTCATAAATGGCAGGTTTTGAGTTTTAACTGAGTGTGCAGATAGACATCATTGTGTGGTTATACTCATGTCGTGGACAAACTCGGCTCATCTGAAAAAAAACAACCACACGTCACTTAAAAGCATCATGGTAAATTGTGCATCATAGAGTCTAAAGTTGTAACAGGATCAATCAAAAATGTTCAGTGCAGCATAACAAATCTATAATTCCAGATTTAAAACAGGCGAGAGCTTTCACCTTGTCCAGACTGTTGTGATGCAGTATCAGCTGTGAGCAGTGCAATCTTTGTCTGATTTGACTTCCCTCCAAGATTTGTACAGTAGCCACTGAAATCCACCATAGCTTATCACAAGACTTTATAAACATTTAATTTGCTAAGCTGCTTTCCAAGATAAAACTGGTGTGCAGTTTAACTCTCTAATTTGCAAGCACTTAAGAGGTTGATCCTTCTCTATTAGAGGAAAGCACATTGATTATTGTGTACTTAAAAATGGAAACATTATGCTCAGTGTCAAGGAGGTTCCCAAAAGGATGCAGGAACAAAACAGCTGTTTTCTCAGTGTTGTTAATTTAAATTAAATGAAAACAAAAGCATCACGTCCTCGTCTTGTAAGTTTCTAAGATAAGGGCATGTATTTGCTGCAATATCTTCTGGAGTCATGGTTTGTGTTACTGGCTCAGCTGGCGATGTGTTTATGGCTGCTGCAACTCTGCGTAAGGCTGTTTATTTGGCACCCCTTTCTGCAGTGTACAGTGGGTCCACGAGTCGAAGGAAACATTAGCTGAGTCCATGAAATGATTGAATAAGAAAGATTATGTTCCTGGTGAGTCATCACTCTGGATTAATTAATAGTAGTTTAATGTGACACCACATAGAAGTTCCACTTTGTCATCAGTCCATAAAACAAGTATTTGGTTGTTGGTCTTCATTCCATTCTTTTCTTTTTTTGTTTTTGTTTACAGTTTAAAGTGTCTGCTCCTCGTATTCTTTTGTGTTTCCATTGTATTTTCGTGGCAACCTTATAGTGCCATATACTGATACAGATTTTTAGTCATTTTATGTGTTTCAGTGTAAACATTTAAAGAAATAGTGCTTATATAGACAGGTGTGTGTGCCTTTCCATACCACGTCCAATCAACTGAATTTACCACAGGTGGACCCCATTTAAGTTGTAGAAACATCTCAAGGATGATCAGTGGAAACTGTTTGCATCCGAGCTCAATTTTGAGCTTTATGGCAAAGGCTGTGAATGTGATTTCTTAGTGTTCTTTTCTTATTAAATTTAGAAAAATCTCAAAAAATATATTTTTACATTGTCATATTGGGTTATTGTGTGTACAATTTTGAGAAGAGAGATTAGTTGAATACAACTTAGAACAAGGCTGTAACATAACAAAATGTGGAACAATTGAAGCGCAGTCAGTACTTTCTGGATGCACTGTAGTTGGTATAATCTTTGGTTGTATTTCCAGTGGCTTGGACTACTTGCTTACACAATGATCAACTGTTCCCTGCATTTCTCTGAGTTTTGCTCAGGTCATAATAACTCTGCATCTGCCTGTCAGTTTACTGTCCAACCTTTCCCTCATACAGCTCACAGCCCCCTTCTATATATGTATCGTCGGCCTGTCACGATAACAAATTTTGCTGGGCGATTAATTGTCTCAGAAATTATTGCGATAAACAAGAACATTGTTTAAAATTTGACAATAATTAGTAATTATTGTAAAATTTAAGAAGAAATGTTGGTTAATTGGTTTTGAGTGTGGTACCTTTTTGTCCACCAAATGGCAGTTTAAGACTGTTTGAACCGAAGGATGGATAGTGAGGGAGCGAGCAGCGTGTCTTCTTTAAGAAAAATGGGAGGGAGGCCTCTTGACTTGACATGGGCTGTCTCTCCTTCCTTTTTTTGGTTCTCAAAATGGCAGACACTTGGTGCAGTTTGAGCTCTTTAGCATAGCATTTTTCACACAAAGCTTTTAATAAATAAAAAATGTCAGTCATCAAGTTCTCAGCTTCTATTTGCAGAGAAAAACAACTTTTTACACAAAGGCACGGGTTTCAAACGTGAATTTTGGAGCTTTGACAAGACGGAGGTTTTTTCCCGATGTTGGCCTGTTAGCTTAGCTCGTAGCTTAGTTTCTCAGCTTAGCTGCTTTTAACCATAGATATTATTTACGTCTGTGATTTTAACGATCCAAAAGCACAAGTTTGGATGGTTAAAATGGATTTTAAAGAGAAAGGAGAAAGGGAGGGGTCAGTGACGAGCACCAGAGTTGAGCCTTGTCATCCAGTGTCTTCAGCGAGAGAGACACGAAGAAATGATAAAGCAGATAAATGAAAATGAGGTTGATAATTTTCATTTATCATGCAATTAATTAATTTATTGTTTATTGTGACAGGCCTTATGTATTGTGCACCTTGTGTGTGTATGTGCATGTCTTTTTCCAAATTGATGTACAGTATTCTGCTTCTGTGTTGATTCTTTCTTTTTTTTTTTTTTTTTTTTTTTTTTTTTTTTTTTTTTTTTTTGCATAGTTAGGAGATGCTACTGCATGTCTCAAATTTCCCCTGGAATTAATATTGATGTATAAGCTTTGTCCATAGTTTTAAACATTTTATCACTAAAGTTGTTCCTATTCAAATGGTAAAGATGGAATGTCACCCAATCCCTCTTTGTGGCTTCCTTTACAGTTCTTGAAGTTTTACTCCTCAGTTTTCATGGTATTTTTTGAACACGACAAATCATTTGTTATGTTGTATTATTACATTAATAAGTGCTTTCTTGTATTGATTAGGAATGTGTGCAGCTTTATGAGTTAAAATGACATGAGTAGAGCAAATCTTTATCTAACTGAAACAACATATCTTTCCAGACATCCATGGCCAGAGGTGGCTTCAAAAATGGTGAACCTGTCAGAGAAAGATAATTGATTTGTTTCAGTGCCCCTTCTGGCTGTGTGAAATGAAATGACAAGTACAGTCTTGAGGTGCAGTTGAGTTGAAAGGGACAAGAAGAAAAATAAGTGGTCTGTGGGACACAGAAAGATCAATACTACACGACAAGGCTGTGGAAATTGTTCTGTAGCTCTTTGTTCTCATGTGACCTCTATCAGCCAACACGTTCTCCACGCCAAACTTTGAATCATATCAAAACCAAGATGGGCCATGTCATTTTTATTTTCAGCCCTTTAGGCTGAGAATAATATTTTGACCTACATACAAATTATGATTTAGCTGCAATAGAAAGACATGATTTTATTGTGTAGTAAATTATGCCTGAGGCAAACAATATCCTTTAAATCCACCATATGCTGACATATGTTGGGGGTAAAGGTTATACAAGATTGTTAGTGTAACAAGATTATAACTAGTATAAAACAACAATAAGACAGACCAGAGTGACTATGTTGTCTTTTTGAGGGCAGTGTTCTGTCTTCAGGTTTGAAACCAGCAGTTCTGCCATGCACTGTAGTTTTTGGCAACATCAACTTCCAATTCAGGAGTGGTTTGCCAAGAGAGACAAAAGGTCAATTGCAATAGCACTTTAAAGTCATAAAAAACCCATATACAAGTATTTTCATTGTGATTTACAAAGAATTGCTTGCTCTCAAGAAATGCAGCTGAAGCATTTCAGGGGAAAATACTATATTTTGCACCTCATAAAGATCAGCGAGCTTACCTCAAGTGCTGCTGCTAAAGACTTTTGGTATAGATTGCCCTTAAATAAATCTCAAGATTTAGGAAGTGGAGAAGAGGGAAGTAAAAAAAAGATGTGACTCACCCTCTCTAATTGTTATTTTTATTGTTTAAACAAACACACACAGTCATCGATCTGGCCTTCATATACTGAGTGAACATGCAGCTATTATTCCCTGTTGGCTCCAGGTCAAAATAGGCCAATTTACTTTCATTTTATGGTTTTAACAGACTAGAGTGATCTACACGTTGATTCCCAAGACATCTATTGAGTTTTTAAATTTCACTTTGAGTATTTGTAGTGACATCATTACGTCGCAGTTCAGTCATTGCATCATGTTTCACATGATTCGCACAGAGCACAGGCTATAGTAGAAGCTACAAAATGGATTCCTCCATGCGGATGGATGGTGTGCATGCGAACCGGTGTTATACCATATTCTGTGACCAATGTATATTGTGACCGTAGGGGGCAGTGTTGCATGCATTGTTACAGGTCACAGACACCAGGTCCAATTGACCAAACCAGAACTGGAGGTTATGCACCATAACCAATGTTCCCTGAAGGAGGGGAACAAGGTGCAACATATAGGTATGGGGAATTGCGCCCCCGCGTGTTCAACTGTGAAGATTATTTCATCACGCCTGTCAAGGCCAATGAGACTTCTGCATGACCAGGAGGCCCCGCCCTCCGGGTAT
>JARVGV010000002.1:18979605-18993002 GCA_031762435.1 Hypsolebias longignatus
GTAGATGTTTCCAGACCAGAGAATCCCTCCAGCAACTTCTGGGTTTTCCCAGGGGCCTCCTACTAGTGTGAAAAATTATTCATCTGGTAAAAGAAAATCCTTAATATAATTACAGAATAAAGTCTGAAATTATAAAGTGCACATGGCAAGGGAACAAAAAGTTAAATGGTCTGACAGAAATGGTGGAGTGAATCCAGGGGCAGCTGCCCATTGCCTTTTATCCAACGATGTTAGACACCATTAATGAAACACATCCTGTCATTGTAATGAAATCAAATGAACCAGGGGGCACGGGTCTGTCACGGTGAACTTCTGAGGCTGCAATATTTAAAGCTTTAAGTACCGGTATGTGTTTAATAAAATAATTATTGTAAACACAGAGGCGCTTAGGAGCTTGGTAGGGCTTAGAAGCTTATTTATTTAATAGTTGTGTGAAGAAACCAGTTGCTGCACTTTATAGGGGATTTTGATATATCTGGACATCATACAATGAGGCTGTCCCATATGGCTGGCATGGCACGACTCAGGGACGACTGTGAAATACCCACCCTGTCAGCCAGCTACCGCTGAAAGGCTCTGGTTGCAAGGAGCTCCAGTGTGATGAGGACTTTTACTGGCGCCAGCACACAGCTCAAACAGGATCATCAAAGAATGTGAGCAGGGTGAGAACGGAAGTGCCTCTCAGACAGTTTACATGCATTTAATGCACCTCAGCTGTTTGTGAACCTCACAGGTGTGAGGGCACTGATGTGTGTTTACATCTACATGTGGCACAAATTAGAATGAAGCTGTTTGGATCATTTTTGAGGCAGGTTATATTTTATGTTGTACGAAGTATGAAGTTGAATGTAAAGAAAGTTCATGCTCAATAATCCAGGAATCAAATCTGATAATTCTCAATCAGGTCATCTGGACAGTTTCTTTTTAGTAGAAACGTTTCACCCTCACTCCAGAGGGCTTCATCAGTCAGAGTAGTTCCAGCATGCTGTTACCCCACCAAGCAGTAAACAAGTGGACCAACCAGTTTGCTGGAGCCAAGATGGTTTCGAAGTTGAATGTAGTTCAGTTTCAGTAACAGTCTTTAAAACCATAAATGCACAAACCTGTGACAAAAACGTGTTTAAATACCACCTGGGTTCAGGAAACTGAACAGAGTCATATTTAGATGAGTTTTAGTACTTTGCAATCTGATCCTGTGGACTAAAATGTTTTATTTATTTATTTATTTATTTTTGTAAAGGTAAGAACATTCTCATGACAGGTCAAAAGTTTGCATATACTGTACAGTACTTCCTCGCTACTTTGTGGTTCGTTTATCGCGGACTCACTCTCTTGCAGTTTTTCAAAATAAGATTGGACATGACACACAACTGGTTGATTGATGGATGAGCTGCACGATCAGCATGTAATTTTTATTTTAAATAAATTATTTTAAATTATTTAGCACCTGCTGCACCTGCGTGCAGCCCATGCTGCAGGATAAACTTCCAGCAGCTGATCTCCGTGCAGAGCGGAGAAGTAGCTTTTTTAGATTTTTCTACCTGAATTATTGAGCATGCATCAGGGTGCTATATAAATAAAATCTCTCCCTAGTCTGTGATGAATCAAACACTTTGGTGTCTCAATGCTTTCAATCGAACATAAATCCACTGTTCTGAGGTCACTTTGATCTATAACTACACACTTGGGGATCTTGTTATAGACTGATATTTTAAATGAAACTGTGGTCCCAGCAACTGTGTAGTCTTTAATCTGGGCAGTTTATGTGGCTCCTTATTGTACCGTCAATAACCCTGTCCTTTTAAATAATTTACAATTCAGCAATTGCTCCCTTCAGTAAAAGCTTGGATTATAATGATGATTTTGGGATCCTCTTGTTATGAAGAAGATGTGAATTTGCAACATTCACTTTGTCATATGTCTTCAGTGATCAACAAAAATGCACAGTAATTATTTCTCATCCGCACTGGCTTCTTGATTTCTTACAAGCCCTCTATGAACCAAATGTCCTGACCTCAAAGTTCCACTAGAGCAGGAAATGTTTGTTGTGCACCACTCAGCACAGCTGGTATCAAGTGAAAGATGCTAATGAATGAGAAACCTACTGGATCAGCTTGTCCCATCCCCCTTGTTGTTTCCTCATGTTATTTTCTCACTGACCCCTGGGAACCAGTAAACACATTGGGTTCAAGGCCTCATCCGAAGCCAGGGGTAATAAAAATGAGTAACGGTTGCCTCTCTCTGTTTTCCCTTTTCAGACAAGCCAACCTTAATGAGGCAGCTGAGAAGCATTACAGACAAGCAGCAAGTCTGAGACCAAACGTGAGTAAAACTTTGACCTACTATTCCTGCTCATTACTATTTACTTTGATAGACAGAGTGCAGTCACAGACTGGGTGGCTTTCCAGTATCATTACTGGCTACTCTGCCTCCTCACAATAGGATCCCTTGTCAGTGGAGTGCAGAATAATGACGTTTAGGTTTTTACTGAGCTCAGAAGTTTGCTTGTGCACCATCCATCAACAACTTCAAAGGAGAGGCCAAGGTAAGCAGATTGGAAAGAATAATGATAATAGCACTCAGTCAGGGGACTGTGACATCTTGAAAATGAATGGATTCAGTCTGTAAGAGCTCTGACAGGATGGGTCAAGGTATTTAGGCGAGGGCTGCAGACAGTGGAGGTATGCAAACATGTGGCTCTCCTGTCTGTTCCTGTGTCCTCATTACTAAAATACAGATAAAGATTTATTATCAAATGTATCTTGACATTGTTGTACAGAAGCCATTGGGAGTGGTGGTGCAGAGGCTAGAGAGGGTGGGCCTGTGATTGAAAGATGGTTGCTTCAACTCCCAGTACCAATAACATCAAAATGTGGGTGGGATAGGTGAAGCACCCACACCTGCCTCCACTCTCATTCGCCCATCTCTGGGCCCTTGGGCAAAGCCCTTAACACCCATCATCTGCTCCCCTGGGCGCCACAGATGGCGGCTCTCTGCTCCACACAGAGGCCTGTGGTAGCTCAGTGGTTAAAAATAATTGCCAATTCTTCGTGCGACTTAGTTCGCTGTGGCGACCCCTGAAGAAGGGAGCAGCTGAAAGAAAAACGTTATACAGAAACCATAGTTTGGCTTTTTATACAAAAACCCTGAAATAATATTCACAGACGATAATGAACAAGACCAGCAAATGTTTATGAAAAACTGAGGTTAGGGCTTCACATTTCCACTGAAGCCATAAAGCTGATCTCTGAACCCACTGTTGTGCGAAATGTCCACATGGAATGAAACTTTTGCCAAAGTATCATGCATTATTAATATCTAGTTGATCCCAAATGGAAGATTAAAAGTCTTTCCTCTTGTTGCAGTTGCTAAAACTCAATATCAGTGAATCTCTATTTTTAAGCTTATGTTGTAGAGTAATATACTGTAATAGTTCAGGGTTTTAAATAATGTTAATAACTTGAGTAAAGCCTCAACAAAAAGTCAGCTAAAGCTGTGCTTTACAAAAAGGAAAAACAGATTACTAACATGAATTAATATTTAAAAAAAAATAAAATAAAGTTGCAAAAAGACTTTGTGGAGAGAAAATAAATGTTATTGTAAAATCACAGAATGTGCATGTCCCGCAATGCATTGCGTCATTAAAATATTAGAGGAATAAGGAGAGTTCATGTGCAGCAAACTAAAGAGTTGTCTTGAGTAACTTTAATCATGAGGCCTTCAGGCAGCACTGCATTAAAAACAGACATGGATCTGCAGAGAAAATCTCTGCACGGGCTCAGAAACATTTCTGAAAACCATTTTGAGTGAACACAGTCCGTCTCGTCATGTACAAAACGTTTCCATGCACTCTACAAAACATTTTTAAAATACTATTCAGAAAAACTGCTGTTTTATCCTGACCCAGTCTTGTTTAGTGTGAATTGAATTCAAGCTGAAAGGTGTTAGGACAAAAAAATATAGATTTATTGTTAATTTTTTAAAATAATGGATGTTACAGTCACCAGGATAGAGATAGACTACCTTCACCTCGCACATGATGGTTTTGAAGGAGCTACAATTATTTGGCATCTGAGAAAATGGATAATAATAAAAAGTTGATTTGCAAACATTTCCCTTTACAGTAGTCCCTCATAAATCTTGGGGGATCCATACCTGGAAGCCCCGCGATAGGTGAAAAACCGCCAAGTAGGAATAGTAGTACAAGTAGTAAGTTGTAGTTTATTTTAGTATTTTTTTAAGGTGTTTTAAACCCTTCCGACACTCTTGCAATATTCTAAACAATGTTTCTAAACTCTAAATGCTCTAAAAGAGCACAAAACATCATGATTTCAGCTCTTTGCCATGGCTGCACTCTGCGGTCTCAGCCATGCCCACTTCTCCACAGCAGAATGGAGATCACAGAGGAGGAAGGAGGAGCTGCAGGAGGACGTTTCTCCTGCAGTGTGGACTGCACACAGGTGCAGCAGGTGCTAAATAATTTAAAATAATGTATTTTAAATAAAAGAATTCCATGCTGATCGTGCCGCTCATCCATCAGTTTGTCATGTCCAATCTTATTTTGAAAAACCACGATAGAGCAAGCCCGTGAAAAATGAACTGCGAAGTAACAAGGGACTACTGTATTCTCAATTAAACTTTATTTGGTGCACCAACCTGTTTAAATATGCTTTTGGTGATCCTATGTTACTTTTTTGCACAACTTGTATGCTTTATATGAATTTTCAAAACCATATCCATGTAATTCTTATTAAATAATATCACGCAGTGGCTGCAGACATATTTATGTCCAGATCCAAATTTGATTTATTTAGTTCCAAATTGGCCACATTTGTTTCGTTATTTTTCCAATTATATCTTTTACTGAAGAGCTGATTTAAAATCATGATTTTTCTTTGCATTATTTCTTGTTCTGTTCTGTCTGATGTGACCGTGTTCACTTCTTCTCTTTGTTAGTTCATACCTTAACACAGATTGACTCCTAACTCTGCAGCACATTTCTGTTTTATATTAGGCACATATGTCAGCTGGGCCTGACAGACAGAGAACCATTTCTTCCATTTAAAGGATTTATTTTCTTAGTCCTTCAATTTGCTCCTTCTATACAAGACAAATCCTGGTTGGTTCTTGGTTAGAATCGATTGCTCTCCACACCATAAAACCACGGTCTGTTCAAGGTTTTCAAATTCAAATTTCTTCTTTATCCATACCGACTACTATATAGTTAAATAATCGGCTTGTGTCATAAAACATCAGTAAATTTGCATATGATTATTGCAAAGTAAATCATTGTATAGCAAATAAAAGATTACAGCAAAAAGTTACCAGCATTGTAGAAAAAGCGTTAGTTTTTCGGAAGCAGTTTTATGGAAAAATAATAATAACCTACAATTTACAAATGTAGTTAAATCTCTAGGCAGTACCATCTCTGCAGGATAACAGTTTGTTTTCCACATTTTAAACCAAAATGGTGATCAGATGTTGCCCCTCCCTTGGCCTGCATACTTCATGGTCTTGACATGATTGCACCCCAGGCACTCCTCCTGTACTTATGTCCCCATGACTCACTCTTCTCACTGATTACAATTTTTACCCATTGGCACCAGCAGGAATAAACATCTCAACCCACTTCAAAGTGGCCGTCGCTCCCTCTGACATCTATGGCCACAGACCAGACACGGGGATGTGCAAAACAGCTTGGTAACCGAACTCCAAACACAGTTTGGGTGATCCAGCAAAGATGCAGTGCCACCTTAGAGTTTCATGATGACCCAATGGTTCCATTACAGTCAAAAAAGCTTAATTATAGATCTTGATTTAGTCATCAGCTGTGATTTTGTCTTATTTCTGGTCAGTAAATAAGTATCATTAAACTGTGTCCCAGAAAACTGAACATTTGTGTTTATCCTTACTGCAACTACTTCCCTTAAATAAGGAAAGAGTTACCGTCATTTTACTTTATTCCAATGGTTGTACCCCAAAATGACCCGGTTTTGTTTGTTTCAGTACCCTGCAGCCCTGATGAACCTTGGTGCGATCCTGCACCTCAACGGGAAACTGCAAGACGCCGAAGCCAATTACCTCCGGGCGCTTCAGCTGAAACCGGACGACACCATCACCCAGTCAAATCTGCGTAAGCTGTGGAACATCATGGAAAAACAGAGCCTGAGGACCACGAGCCCCTGAGTTAGTTCACCCAGCCCGCCTACTCGCCATCTGCATGCCAGACACAAGGGAAAAACAGCCAACGCGCTCTGCATTCCTTTTACTCATCCAAGAGAGATAGAAGAGACTAAGGGAGGATATTTGCAGAGACACCAGGACTGTGCTGCACAGGCTCTCCTAATCACTGCTGAGCTCTGCAAACACCTCTGGCCAGCAGCTTTCCACAGTTTTACAGTTAGTCAGGCACTGTGTGGGATCTGGACACTTCAAACTTTCTTCAAACGTACTGCTCCTTTTTTTACTTTTAGAACACGTGAACCTGAAGGCTACAGTTATTCAAGCAGCATGAGACAGAATTTAAAAAGATTGAAAAGAATCTGGTGTAGCATCTTTCGGTCAAAACTTAAAAGGTCATCATCATGATCATCATCATTTTAAATTCTAACTTATTCATTGTTACCTTTTTTTTTATTTTTTTTTTTACTTTTTCTCAATGGGTCTTTTTGTTTTGCTCATGAGATTACACTTTACATAAAGGTAGCACCGTTGTTGAAAACATTTGTGGCAGATAATCTGTAAAAACTTGAAAAAAAAAAAAGGGAACTTTATTTATGCAGCGCAATGATGGCCTCAGAAACAGCACATTTTAGCAGACAAGCAAAAATGAGAAAATTCATCTAATTCCAGTTTGTGTTCATTAATGTGGAAGCTGTTTTTCTTGTTGTCACGTCTTGTTTTGTGCTGCTCAAAAGGTCACCGTGGCTACTTCTTAACCCACAGAAACAAGCTATAGATGCAATTATCAAGCCATCTGTCTAACACAAGGCTTCAGCTACACACTTCTCACTTTTCCACAGACTAGGGTTTGCAAACACGAGTCAGATAAGTTCCTCTAGCCAAAATACAAAAGCTGTTTTGATGCCCAACTTTTAATCACAGAGCAACAGTTTGTGGTGCTCTTTAATGCCTTTTTTGTTGTTATTTTTTGTTTTGTTTTTTGTATTATTGAATTCTAATATATACCAAATGTATAGTATATTAAAATCCATGCATCAAAAAATAAATGAAAGCTTGGATTCTGAGCAAGTTTGGCTCGTTTCGATACTGTACAAGAATTTCCAGTATTTTCAAACCTTTTTTTATTTTTGGTCTGATTTGTACATAATTTGTGTAATTCCCATTTAATTGTTTTACAAAGTATCATCAGCATTAAAAAGGGGAACAACACCTTCAGGAAAGTGAAAATTTGTACAGTATTTGTGGTTAAAGGTTTGTTGGCTCAGTCATCCAGGTAGATAACACAAAAAAGGTTAAATCATGCAATGAAGGCTACTTATGGGACAGATCTGGTTGGCCAGCCACAGACTGATGAAGTTTTCCGAATGGAAGACGAAACGTTTCTCCCTTAAAGAAACTAGTCCAGATGAAATTATTTAACCTTTTTTGTGTCGTATTCGTGGTTGATTGTTTGTTGGCCATGCTTCACCTTCATAATTTGTCTTCAACTCATCACTTTGTAAATGATTCCTCTGTGTTTCTTAGTAAGAGAACCAGCTGGCACTGTGTTTTTACATGTAAAGTGAAGGAAGTTAGAGGTTTTGTATTCGTCCATGGTCATTGTGAAGTGAAATTCTAAAAGCACCCTCGTGTATCCGTTTACAGAGCTTCATCTACAGTATGTTACTTGTGGCTGTCATAAAGCTCTCAACACTGTCCTGTTTTCTCTATGATGGTGAAAGGGAAATGTTAGGATCATTACAGTTCACTTAGTTCACACACTCAACGTCAATTTATTTAGCTCTTATGTGTATGTATAAAGTGTTCATGGGAAGTATTCAAGTTTTATCATTTAAAGACAGTTTTAAAAGTGTGTTTCGCTCTGTGTCTCTGCTCAGGGATCTCAAACTGTGGGCTATTGCAGAACTTTGATCACAGAGTGTCTACTAAATTAAAATTTATTTTTTGAAAGTTGTTGTATTTGTATAAATTGTCAAGATTTGTAGCCCTCTTCTTCCCCCCCCCCCTTTTTTTTTTTTTTTTTTTTGTAAAATAAAAGAGCAATTTGCCCGAACAGACTTTTCCTTCGAGTGTTTCTTTAATTTACAGTAAATTGAAGAATCTTGAGCTCTTCTGAGCAGATCTATGCTTCTTTTTTATCCATCCATCCATTTTTTTTTTTACCCGCTTTTTCCTTTTTGGGTCACAGGGGTCACTGGTGCCCATGTCCAGCCATCACTACAAGAGGGGGGTACGCCCTGGACAAGTCTCCAGTCCATCACAGGGACACATAGAGACAAACGAGAAACAATCATTCACTCTTATCACGGACACCTAGAAACAATTTAGAGTTGTTGATCAGCCTAACATGCATGTTTTTGGTTTGTGGGAGGAAACCAGAGAAAACCCACACATGCACTGAGAGAACATGCAAACTCCACCCAGAAAGGCCCCCAGACCAAGATTTGAACCAGGACAACTTGCTTGCTTAGAGGAGGCAGCTCAACCAACCATGCCTCCGTGCTGCCTGCTTCTTTTTTATGTAGATCTCAAATACACTTTCTACACTTCTGACCTTTAAGAACACAAAGTTTGTGTTGTTAAATGGCAAGGAGTGCTAAAACTCAGTCTGAAGCTAGCGCTGAATTTTTAAGTGAATTTTTTTTTTGTCCTGTTCATGTGGGTATTAGACTTAACAGGATGGTCCTGCATGCATTGGAGCAGGTTTTACAGGGCATTTCAAGTCCTACCTTTCAAATTTGCTCAAAAGTGTCATAAAAACGAGTCAAATAAATCTCCCTTTTGATCCTTGAACAACAAAGCAGACACGTAAATATTCCCATATGGAAGGAGTAGCACAGTGTGTACATGTGGCTGGTGGGTTTCTATTCCAACCACCCCCACAGTTTAGACCCCACAGAGCAGCTAAAGGCCAGTCGCTGAACAAACCAGTGTTCCTTGTGATGTTTCTCACAGGTCTGCTCCCATGATCTGGGCTCACTGTGGTGTCCAGCTTCCCTTAGTGCACAGGAATGTACACACTCTGCCTGCACGGTCTTGTCCACTTTGACGCTTCTCCACAAAACACAGATGCACTTTAAGAAAATGAAAAAAAAAAAAAAATTACAAATCTGCTTTCGGAGTCATGCTTTATAATACAGTTTATATTTTGCAATACAATACACTGGTTTTGTTTGATTTAACACCTTAATCATATGGTTTATTAAAGTTTTTAATTAAAACCTAGCACTCCTTAAACAAATCTATTCCACCTGCCCACTTTCATGTCTACTTTTAACTAAGATCATGTGTTGAAAAATGACAAGAGTTAGAACTGCAACATTGGAAAATAGCTATTTTTGTATTTTCTAAATTCAGTTGGCTGTAATGGCCATCTTGCATTGGGTTTACTCCACAAGTTAATCAGATGGAGATGTGCAACTAATGATTTTTTTTCTTTTTTTTTTTTTTTTTTTTTTTTGTAAAAGGTATTAAAATAATTTGAGTGGTTCATGACATATTTTGCCAACAAACACAGATAATTTAAAAAAAGTTAATGTTTTTATAGGACCTTGAGTAATGTGTTAGTAATCACTCAGAATGTGTGATAGTCTCAACTAATACTGCACCAATTTTTGCCTGTCAAGTAGTTTTAGCCATTTTAGGGATTTTTAAAGTCAGTTAGCTACAAAAAGCCATCACGATTTGTAAATGAACGTCAAGTCAGTACTTACTTGATGACTAGATTTTCATGATCATTTTCAGGTATTCTGGTAACAGAAGGGAACACACAGATGTGGGCAAAAATAATATTGATCACTTTCCAACTGCAGGCCATGATGATTTTTGTCTTAAATTTTCTTTAACACACTAAGAAAAGGTGGAATCTGTTGAGTTCACGCTTGAGGTTAGATTTAAATAATGTTACAACCTGATAAAAACAGATCAAGACCTGATACCCCAAACCATATAAATTAATTTGTTTGCTTTCAAGCTTTATCATTTTAAAAGTTTTATGCATATTGTTTGCCTTTTCATTATACTACTTTCACAACCTGAAGTAACAAATTTTAGTAACAAATCACTTTTTGGTTTTAAATAAATTCAAGGTCTATATTTTTAAATGTTCTTTTACCTTCTTTATTTTATTTGTTATGAGTCCCACACTTACCTAAAGCCACTGGTTCTGGTCTTGTAAGTCCTAGTCTGCATGATCCAGGGCAAGTTGGGTCAGGAAGGGCATCAGGTGCAAAGGACTAGCCAAATATTTTGTGCAAATTCACTTAATGTGGTGAAGAGAAGAGAATGGCCAAACAGAACAAAAACTAAGTCCCACATCTCAAAATATGATTTTTTTTACCCCCTCTCTCTTCTTTTGACTAAAGCATGTTTTATTGCTTTTTGACCTTTTGATCCCCCCAAAACCCTTCAAACTGTGCAAAAGAAAATGATCTTACTATGCAATGATTCAGAAAATCTGCCTGCTGTTATCGAGCACATATTTTGTGGTATCTGCTTATGAACTATCACTACTTTCATCTCCAGTGCCTGAGCCTGGTGCTCACGGCTCCAGACATGCTTCTGTAAAAAGGTTGTCTGTGCGTGACGCTGAAAAGTCTTTTCCTGCTGGAGCCAATGCACACTGTTATTATTTGATAGAAAAAGCATTAAGATAAAGCTCCTGTACGAAACACCAATTCTGCCTCTTATTATTGAAGTTGTTTGATGTCAAGAAAGGAAATTGTTTTTTTTGTTTTTTTTTTTGGCTTCAGTTTGTTCTACTGCAGACTGATCAAACTGGAGATGCTGGTTCTACATTCCAGAAGAAACTCATTTTCAAAATGTGGATTTTCCGTCGTCTTGTTTTAAATCTATTTTATGTCAGGCCTATCGTTCTTTAAATTATTTTTCATAATAATATAAGTAATTTAAACAACAATAACACTTTCAATTAAACCACTAAATTATTTATGACTTCTTACATAGAGTACTTCTGTATTCTACATGCACTGTGTCTGCAAATCTTCCAGTATGGGATGTAGACTGCAATCCTGTTTATGTGTGAACTCCTCCAGTTTCACCACATCACTGATACAACAATGTGATCCGATGGATGAAAGGTAACTTTAATGTTCTGTAGGAATCAACAGATGATCTAATGTTATTCTGTAGTTCATTTTTCCTGTTTGTCAGATGAAACACTATGACAAACAACTGTGGTACCGTGATGTTCTCAAATAAAACTGAAACGCAGTATATGTGGATTTTTTTATGTTGTATTTATTCCACTGTTAGATTTATTTATTTATTTTTACCTCTCCTTATACCTTCATCCCTTCTCTGAAACATATTGCATTGCAGGTTCACCACTTACCTATGAATATTTAATTTATTAAAGTATAAATCTTCCATTGAATGCACCACAATGATAATATAACAGCAATAGAAGCAGCCCAGAAACACAGTGTATAGGTTGCTGATTCTTACTTGATGTAGTTGTCTTTTAGAGGTTTGTTCACTGATAGTTTTTGTTACAACTGGATTTCTGTGAAGTCTCTCTTTTTTTTTTTTATTCCACCACAGATACATCCTATTTATTTTCAGCAATGGCGTGTCTGGAAGCATACCGGGTAAGTAGGTTTATCACGCTGTGCAAAGTTTTTTGATCACACTATTTTTCCTGCAGTCATTGTTTTCCGTACCGCTTCATGTTTTATTGGGATTTCGTTTTTTTTTTTTATTCTGTTTTATTTTGGTTTAAGAATTCATAGTCCAGGAGCAAATTATCTCCAAAATATATGTCTTTAAAAAAGTTACTCGGTTAGACATCAAAGTTCACGCTCAATAATCCAGGCAGAAAATTCAATAAAGTTAAGTCAGGTCCTCTGTACGGTTTCTTTTTGTTGAAACATTTCATCTTTCATGCAAGACTTCATCAGTCTGAGGAGCCACAACAACTCATATTCACACGCACCTTCACACATTTTGCATGCACCTTTTGTTGCATGCTTCTTGTTGTTGTTTCTTTGCCGAGTCGAGATGGTTCTTCTCGTCCTCAGCATTTCATTGACAAATAAACCAAACCTGAATCTGAACATAGTGGGTCAACCAGTTTGATGATGCTCAGATGGTTTCTGGAGTCCTCCCTCTCTCCTGCCAACTTGTCTGAGGCAGCTGAGGCATGGTGGGTAGAGTTGCATTTGGACCTAAATAGTCCGACCTGGCCCAGCCCAAGCCCAATCAGACCCGACTAATTGACTTGAATTAGAGTCCCGAACCTGAAGCAAACCCAGCATGTTATTTTGTGTAAGCTTTTACTGCTTAGCATAGTTAAAAAAAATAACTTATTTAAAAAAGGAAGATATAAGGTTTCTCGTTTATTATAATAGCTGCTCACTTTGGCTTTTGTAGCTTCAGGTGCTGCAACTTCTTCCACTGCAGATGAGAGCTGGGTGTGGACCTGAGCTTGCACCTGACACACAGCAGGTTTCACTGTGCTGGCTTTGTAGGGTTCTCCTGTTTTTAGCTTTTTTTTTTAAAACTTTGTAATTTCCAACTCCATGATGTCACTTGTGGGTCAATTGCAAATTCTCAGATGTGTGATGGGGGCAAAGCGGGGGGGAAGACATGTGCAATTAGTTGTGTCTTTTTATAGTATGAACAACTGCTGCACTTTGTTTCATTTATTTCCTCATCCTCAACAAAGTAAACTTGCTGCCTCCTCCTCTACAAATAGATTACCACAATTTTTCATTGTGCATTCTCATTTCGTTTTCTTTGTGCTGTATGATTCATAAAACTGCACCACAGGAGCTCGGACCCAACCCATTCCATCAAGCACATCATTTTGGCCCGACCCTGCCCAAATTTTAGGTCGGGTTCGGGTCGGGCTCGGGGCATAAATAGCAACTCAAATAGTGGGTCAACCAGTTTGACCCACTATTTGAAGGTGCTATTTATAAGAATGAGTTTGTTGCTGCTCCTCGGACTGATGAAATCTTTTGGATGAAAGATGAAACATATAAACAAAAAGAAACCGTGCAGAGGACCTGACTTAGCTTTACTGGATCACTCAGCTGGAGTTATGGGGTTCTCGTGCAAATTAATGGATGAGTTAAAACCCTCAATAGTGGACACTGCATATCTGTCTTCTTATTTTGTTCAAAATTGAAGCCCAAACCTGATGTTGTTTTTTTTTGGGGGGGGGGGGGGGGGGGTGGGGTAATGTATTTTTT
>JARVGV010000002.1:18997199-19008758 GCA_031762435.1 Hypsolebias longignatus
GAGACCTGGCTACAAACTAAGGATGATGACAACAACAACAGTAGATTTTTCTTGGACAATCAACAATAGACAATCATGAGATGGTGTTGCATGTTGTCTGTTGTACAGCGCTTTGGTTGGCCTACGTGCTCTATAAATAAAATGTGAGGGTGAATTAGAAGAACTAAAACAGCGAGTCCTCTCATGCGCGCTCTCGCGGCGCTGATCGATTTTGATTTAGTCCATCAGTTTTTGTCACGACGCCTGTATCTTCTGAGAACGTAGTCCTCATTTTGATCTGCTAGTTACCTGAGCTGAACGAAGTTCAAGCAACTCTGCATCCTTCACGACGTTTCACCTAGCATGTCGCAGCTACCTGCTACGTGTTTTGGTTGTTGTTTTTTGCTACCTGCTTCTTCTTCTATTGAGTTTAATGGCGGTTGGCGAACTTATTTAAGCGCATTACCGCCACCAACTGGATGGCTGCACGTAACAGGGGAAGTATCTTCCAAGAGCCCAGCTACGTGAAGGTCCACCAACTGGACCGAATCGAGGACACGAATAATAAACAGGAAGCCGTAGACAAACGACCGTAAGCGTCACATTAAACTCCCCGAATTCACACTAAACACCTGGCATCCCATCGAATCAATCACAAGGTCATTGTGAGCAGTCGGGCAAAGTCTGAGAGGGTCGAGATAACACATCGAGAGTGCGTTTGACAGTTTCCCAGTGCAACCCAAATATCTTCAATATCTTCTCCGCAGATCTATTATCTTAATCCTTTCATTACGGCTAGTCGTTTGAGCTGAACAGTTAATTATTTCCGCCATAAACAAAACAAAATCACGCTTGTCAACCAGCATGGTGTCTTCCTTTACCATAGAACAACCTTCATAGTCCCTGGCTTTGGCAGCTGTAGGTAGGCCTATATCTTTGAAAGTGTCTGGAACTTTTTTAACGCCCTCTGCATAGCTGATTCGCTGTGTAACTTTAATCCGTTGAATCTCTGCAGCCTTCTTACTCACTACACAACCTCTGTACGCTGAGCTGTGTTCACCACCACAGTTACAACAGGACAGTTTAGCCCCTTCCTCACATTCCCCATAGGCATGTTCTCCACCACACCGTCCACACCTTTGCTTACCTCTACAAGCTGCAGCGACATGACCAAACCTCTGACACTTAAAACACCTCAGTGGTGGGGGAATATACAACCTGACAGGATAGCACATGTAGCCTACATAAACTCTGTCTGGGAGCGTAGTTCCTTCAAAAGTAATCAGCATCGACAGGCTGTCACACCGGACACCGTCTCTGTTAATTGTCAAGCGTTTGACTTCCTTAACAGCAGAGTTAGAAATGTTAGCCTTAAAGTCAACAGTAGACATCTTTACTGGGATTCCCGTGACAACACCCCTGACAAGGCTATCATAAGTAAGGGAGCAGTGCACACGTTTACCATTCAGCTTGTCCAACTTAAGCGCTTTGACCTTTTGTCCAGAATCACAACAAACAACCAGCAGAGCCCCGTTCCGTAAAACTCTAGCACTCCGCACTACTCCTATTTCTTTATGCAACGCTTTCGTTAACAACATAGGGTTCCAGCTGCCAAACGTAGCCCCATCTTGAGCTAGTTTAAGCATCACTTTATGTTCCCCTCCCCGAACCAACCCCGCACCGACACTGTCATCCGAGTCACCACGCATATCCTTCTTTCGTTTCATTTTCCGAACAACATCCCACACGTCAAGTCCCCCGCCACCAACATCCATACCGCTCGGATCACTGTCTGAACCGTCACTACTGCCTGACATCGTTCACCTCCCTAAACAGCATCATCCTGTGATAGGCTTGATCCTTAAATACAAGGTGGCTCATTAGAGAAATGAGCCACAGCTGAGGAGAAGAGTATATAAGAGTAACTCCTCCCTGCTGCTCAGGAAATGTAAAAAGGTGACATGAATACAAATAACATTACAATCTCTACAGCTGGTAGCAAAATGATCGTTTGAAAAGTAGCAATTTTTTATCTAAAAGCTGAAAGTAGCATAAGAAGACCAAAACAGAGCAAGAATGTTGATGAAGGAAGTTATGGGATCCTAATATATTTCTAAGAAAATATTTGAGGGAAATATTTGTAAACTAAATTACTTTTAAATAGTGCAAATATAGTGTAAAAGTTATCTAAACTTAGTTATCGTGCCCATGTACGGAATGAGCAAAACATGAGAATGACTAAATAACACAAAATATGTCAAGATTTGGGGAAAATATATACTGTGTATATCAAAGTTCACACATTAATACTGAGGAATCCTTTAAAATTTGTGGTGTTTTTATTTTTTATTTTTTATTTTTTTAACCACATACACATTTTAAGATGGTGACTGTGTGTTTTGTGTTGATTTGTTCAGCAAAAACAGGGCATGATAGTCAATAAAAGTCAATTCAACAACCGCTCAAATGTACTATTATGAAATCTAAAGGTTCAGATGATCCTCCGCAGCTGAAATCACAACATTGTATATTAATGTTTACAACAAAAAGGTCCAGCAACAAAAAAGCTAAAGAGAAGTCTGTCTGCTGTTTAAGCTGCCAGCTGGCTCAGCACAGCCATCCTGTGATTTTGGAGGCATTTGAAGCTCTTCTTATACCCACCTGAGTTCAGCTGATTTCCTGAGTACTCACAGGAGCTGCTGCAGCTGCCAGAAGCTTCCTCACTTCAGTCTCTATCTGTTTTGGCTTTGCACTATTTGTTTGTAGGGTTTTGTTTACATCTGTTGCATGCTCTCTTGGGGATTATTTTCATTTTGTGTGTAGCTTTTAGTGCATTTGTCTTATTTTACCTCTAAGTTTCTGCAGCAAGAAAACTTCCCAGATCATATTTATAATGAATCAAATACGGTAGTCTGATGCATGCTCAATAATCCAGGTAGAAAAATCTAAAAAATCTAAATCTAGTCCTCTGGACCTTTTTTATTTTTTATTTTTTATTTTTTGTTTGTTTGTTTTTTGTTTTTTGAATGTCCAGAGGCCCAGACTTCGTTTTTTTTTTTTTTTTTTTTTTTTTTTTTTTTTTTTTATTTTTTTTTTTTTTTTTTTAGATGAATCAAATAGTATTTCTCTCTAAATTTTCCAACCAAAGTTGTTGAGAAATTAAATATTTTTCTTAATCTTTGTTTAAACAGAACAAACGCAAAGCCTATAAAATATCTGTGTTTACAAAGGAAAGAAACGTATTTGTACACAGTTAAATTAAATGATAACAGTTCAAATTAATATTTGTTGAAATTGTCGGTTTTAAAAAGTGGAGATTTGTCTTCATTAAACTCAACGTGTAAACAGCAAAGCAAAGTATCCAGGCTTGTTTTCAAATCCCTCACATCTTAGCTCTTAATGTAGAATGTTGTTTGGAGCAGAAATTGTTGCACTTAAAGCTAAACTGTACATTTAACAGAAAATGTAAAACCCATGAAATATTTATATTGACACTGGTGGCTGTTTACGATCTTGTGACTCACTGTTTATCTCCAAGAGTTTCTGTGAAACAGCTTGAATCTGACATGTAACAAGACTTTTTCCTCTCTTGTTGTCAGTTTTTATGTAAAAAGGACTGTGCAGAATGTTTCTTATGTTGCAGAATGTTTTGTCACTTCTGATGTAAGATTTGTCACATAGATGTCTGATCAGCTCCTCATGCATTCTGCAGCAGACCCACTGCAACACTTACTGCATGAATAATGCCCTATTGTGCTCAATAAAAGAAAAACAGATGAAACATCAAGAGAGCTGTGATCTTTGCATATCAAATCTGCTATACGTCTTTAAAATACCTGGCTGGCATAAAGTTTCAGAGTTTCAAGCTGTTGTGTGATTGTGACAGACTACTGCAAAGGCTGCAGTATGAATAGTGTTGATCAGGGATGACTTCACAGGAATTGTGGAGAATCTCCAAAATCTCCAATGTCAGGCAAACAACACAGCAGAACACATGCATAGTGACTACCTCCAATGCTTTTGTCCATGTAAACTTAAACAAATACAGTATAACGTTCTGGGGGTCCAACATTGAATTGGAATATACTGAAGGATGTTGTAATATACAGCTCAAGCATTGGCTATAAAGCAGCAGACTAGCAGTTTTGGCCTATGTGGGGCATTTTCCTGTGTTGATTTGTGCTCTTCAGCCTCAGTGAAAAAGAGCACAGATGACTGAAGATTTTGTGCAGGATGCATGGGTCCGTGTGCATGCAATTTATTTGTCATGTATTGCACAGGCTTTTAGCCACAGTATAAAGAATGATTTTGACAGCCTGTTCTTTTATTTTACTTTGTTTGCAGAGGTGTCCCATTGCTAGTTAGCTGTTAGTGACCGGTTCTTTTACTCTATTTTTCAAAATTTAAAACAGTATTTAAGTTCTCATATTACATGTACCACAGTTGATTTTTGGCTTGGAAATGACAAACCAAACACCTTGCATAAGACGCTTGTCAGCATATCAACCGTCACTATTGCGAGTCCTGTAGCAACAAAACTTCTTAGAAACCATTTTTCTGCTATTTTTTAATTGACACAAACTACAACAACAGCACTGTACTGTATTGTATATTTGCCAGACATATGTCACATATTGCATAGAAAGCTATTTTTAGAAACCCATCAGCTGCTGGGTAGGAAATGGTAATTTGGTATCATGTTGATAAACCAGATGTAGATGCACAACCATTTTTTCCTCACTTGCCCTTGGCGAAGACGGACGCTTTCCTTCCCTCTCCTACCTTCCTCTTGCATTTGCTCTTTGCCCTGTGTATCAGAGCCTCTCTTTACGCGTCTTCCAAATCATAAATTATTATGGATCTAGTCAGCTGGTCTCTCAGTTGATAAAATATTTTGACCAAGAGACAGGGTGCTGGAGAGCCTCATGCCCTGAATGGATGCATGCAGCTGGGTATGTCATGGATTCCTGAGGCCAGTGGAAGATGATGTCTGTCTGTACTGTCCATGGAGGATGTAAAAGACGTACAATATTGGATTTATGATGACAGGGTTTCTGCTTTTTGGAATCGGCGGATACCTAGGATATCAACAAATTAGGAAGATGTCGACAGCAGTTTTGGCTATGGTAGAGCTGCCAACCTTATGTGAAGGACTTATTTGTGCTTCGAGCTCTCAGACTTATACTCTGTGAGCTTAACTGCAGGCTGGACATGATTTCTGAGAATCATAGGCCACTTGCAGCTCCTGGAACTCACCGGCATAAAGGATTGGACCTTGGAGAAGGCTAACAAAGCACGGACCAGTGGAATGTCAACAAAAAACTGTTTGGATTCATCATTGAGTACCAGCAGAACTGAAGGCAGACAGAAATCAGAGTCTGCCTACCCAAAACAATTGTTGCTTATCTGAATCTGGCCTCCCCACATAGTCTTGGATAGGTCAACTTAACTAAAAATGCTTTTGGTGGAATCAAGAAGCTCTGCTCTGTTCACCCCCACCCCCACAAGAACTTCTGTGAACACTTATCAGAGTTGTACCAGCTGACAGAAACTGTAACATCTTATCAGGACTATGGAAACTATCTGGAAGTGTTCATGGACAAATCTCACCATCTGTCGTTCCTGCATATGTATTGTTTCTAAGTTACGTGCTGTGGTAGATTTTTTTTTAATGCCTTAAACTGTGCCCTGTCAAGGGCACGGTGTGACAGATATTTTTATATACCTCTCTCCTCATGTTTTCTTCCCCTTTTCTTATTTAAGCAATAAGGGCAGTGCTTCTTAGAAGTTGTAGCCCCTGTCCACTTCCATCCATCTTTAGGATGGCTCTACGGAATGTAATTTAATTGTACTTCACTGTAGAGTTACATTTGGACATACAAAAATCTGACCCGACCCGGCCCCAGCCCATAGCCATTTTTTTTCCAAACCCGACCCGACCTGATCAAATTAACTGTGATTACAGGCCCGAACCCAAGGGGGGGTGGGGTGGGGGCAGGGGGTTGGAATGTTTTTTGAAGCTTTTACTGTTTTTGTAAGCTGGTGCCCATGTCCAGCAGTCACTGTGCGAGGTGGGGTACACCCTGGACAGGTTGCAAGTCTGTTTTAACCGGCGGGTCCGTGGACACGCGCTGTTGGTGACAGATTGTCCATCTGAGGTTAACGTGACTTTTTTCATGTTTTTTCATTTACCCTTTATTTATCCAGGTAGTCTCATTGAGCTACGAGAACTCATTTTCAAGAGAGACCTGTTTTAGGGAGCAGATGTTGGGGATTAAGGGCCTTGCTCAGGGGCCCATAGTGGGGCGAATGAGGGTGGAGGCAGCTGTGGGTGTTTCTCCTTTATCCACCCACATTTTTTATGTTGTCCGTACCAGGACTTGAACCGGCGATCTTCTGATCACAGGCCCACCACCTCTAACCTCTGCACCACCACTCCCACCTCTCCTACCACCACTCCTACCACTTTACACTGGCTGGTTGGACCTGTCTTCTCTTCAACAAGTAGAGTAACACAATATAATATGGTGCATTCTTATTTAGTTTTCTTTGTGCTGTATATTTGTAAAACCTCATCATAGAAGCTTGTGCACATGTGCACAATTATTGCGCAATGCACTAGCATCAGAGCCTGATTAACCACTCCTTGCTTTCTGCATCCTCTTGTACCATGAAGCTGAACTGCTCTAATTATGACCCTTGACCCTTATTCATCTTTCAGACTCACCATTAAATGACCTCTGACTTCAATATTGTCTGATGTTTTTCTACACATTTCTCGTCAGGGGCACAGAGTCAGCTACAGTCGGACAAATGCTTACCTTATTCTTCTTCTGTTTCTAAGAAAGAAAAACAAATCATTAATGAAGTTCCTTTTATTTGATCAACAAGTGTGAACATGAATAATTTTAATTGTTGTTCTTAATCATTATGAAATCATGTAAAATATTACAATGTGGATAACATATTTCTCTGCTCTGTGTTACAGAAATTATTCCTTCAGAGACACCTGTTGTGAGCAGTCTTTGAGCTGAAACTGTTTTCGTCAGAGGGGAGTCAAAACGTTCCCTATTTAGTCAAAACGATATCCTCAGAGCTGTTGTTTTGCACAAAGATCCTTTGTGTAAAAAGGCAGTTTGCCTTGGACCCCCAGACTGAGCAGATTGTCTCTGGCTCTGAACTGTGAGATGGTTCATCTGTGGACCACATCTGAGAGGTCACGCTAAGGTCCACTCGTTCAACTCCTGAGCAGATAAAAATGTTGCTAAGCTACAATTGTTGGAAGTAAATAACTGCAGATGAAGCCTTTTTCCACTGCAAGACTCACGTTCTTGGCTTGAAGTCCAAACATGCAGAAGGTACCGATGGACGGTGTACCTTCTCATCAGCGGTTGCCCTCACACCCCTGAAGCTGTCACAGTAATGGTCAGCTACTTTGGGCAGTTCCCGGCAAGTCCTCCTCATTGTGTCTCTAGTCTGATCTACAAGAGAACCTCAGAAAGACGAGTGACCTGGTGCATTCAATGCTGACCAGGTAAGGAGCAGAACCTGGTGACATGATGCCTTGGTCTGGTTATGCTATTTAAGCTAATGCAACTTGGTAAATCATTTCCTGGCTTGCAGTGATGATAAATGACTATCTGATCAGATTAAACAACTTCTTCCCACCAAAAATCCAAAGTAACTATTTGTTAAAATAGCCAAACTTTGTCTAAATTCATGCACGTATAAAACTGAAATAATTCCTGCTCAAAGAGTCAACTTTGCCTTAGATAAGAGAATTAAGCCTTGATTGAGTCATTGCTATTGTTTATTATTGCTGTTGATTTTAGTTTGATTATTTTTGTAATAAAACTTCAAAGACAACTTTGGTCTCTTCATTCAGATGAATGTGTTGTGATATAAAACTCCCTGTAATTAACTGATTCTACTTCAGTGACTGATTCTGATCATTAAAGGGTGAATAAATTGTTGTTGGTCAGTAGACTGACCAGCTGGTGCCCCACGTTAACAAGAGCTAAAGAAATAAAACTAATGTAGTGAAGGGTATGGAGAAAGTGTCATCCTTCTTCCTCCATCTCTCTCCTTATTGTTACAAATGTAAACTGCAGATCACATTTTTTGCCGGAGGGTTAGGGAATAAACTTTAATCTGGAATGGTTTTTACGTTCGCAGCAACAATCTGAAATGTTGTTTAGAAATAATTAAAGAAGAGGAGAGACTGGTGTGTGCTTAAAGTGCAGCATGAGTCCTCCCTTTTGTCAGTTATCACCTAAAATAAATATTTAACAGAAATAATGGGATAATTACTGCAAACATACAGTAACATTTGGAGCACTTGACTGTATTTTTTTTTAACTTATTTGCTCAACAACATATAATAAATTAAATAAATTGTCATGTAATACTTTAGTCAAAATCTGTTCACAAGCATTTTGTTTCATTAAACTTTTATTTCAGTTTTTTAACCAGCGCCCTCTGCAGGCCGTTTGAAGCATCGACAGGGAGAGACTTCCTGACACAACCTGAGCAAACTCAGCAGCATCATGTAGAAATGTTTATTTAAAACTGCATTATAGTTCATAATGTGTGGCTGGACATTCATAAGGATTTTATTTTATATTTTTAAACAATTACAGAAACAGTTTTAATCATAACCTGGAAAAATTATAGAGAAGATCAATGCAAAGGGGAAACTGTTAAAATAAGAGTGCATATTTATTTTTCTGCAACCAGGATAAAATATACTTTGATCCCAGATTTAGTGCTTTAAATTACAAATAATTAAATTATATTTAAAAAGCAAAAAAATTTAATTGTTTTTCTGGTTAATCCCAGAGCTTGTTTTTATTTGGAAATGTCATCATCATATATTACCATTTTCCTCACAATAAACTGACACTCAGGGTGATTTTATTTTTAATTTAACAACTTTTTAAAGAATTCAATTACTTGATATGACAATGTCAACAGAAGCTCAGTTAATGTTCATATTTTTAACGTATAAATAAAAAATAAAAACTCAAGTCTTGGTGTAAAGTTAATGTTTCAGCCTCATTGTTCCTGTTTTCCTTCATATTTGACACATATCTGACTACAAAATTCAATTATTTAAAAACATTTCAATACAACATTTCATCTTCCTTGTTAAGGGAAAGTTTATTTTATTATAATCATGTTAAAATGTCACAAACAATAATCCATAAAAATAGCAAATGCAAACAAAAAGGGAAAAAAATTGATATTTAAATTTCTTATTCTGTTCAAATATGAGATAAATCAGGACAAATACATTAAATATGATGAAACTGGAATTATTTTATCCTTCATTAATAATTCAAATATTTTACAAGTTCAATTTATTTGAACAAAAAAAAAAAAAAAATCAGTGACACCAGATATTTAGAAAAAATAACATTGGCTGCTTATGTGTAAAGTTACTTCTGTTTTGAAATATTTCAAACATCCAGTATTTTCTTGGGCTGCTTTTAGCTGTTTTAAGCTAATTTTTTTTTTATTTTAGATCAGTCAAATATTGAACTTTTACATAATTTGTTTGTATTGTTACATCTTAATTTATGAAGGACTGATGAAGCGTCAGCTTTTGCACTAAACATATAAATTTCATGTTTGAAAGCAGTGTGCAGCAGTGGTTTGTGAACATGAATGCCCCTCTGATTATATATTAAGCATTTATTAAACAAATACAAATTTAAAAACCTCAAGAAGCACTCCGGTAAACTGATCCTCAGCAAACAACATTGTCAGTGTTTCAGCTGACACCCGTCCGTTAATCTACTTAATATTCAATGTGTAAGCGAAACCTCTGTTGTGCAGAAGGAGGATTGATGGCAAACATGTCTTTCAGATGTTTTAAACGACGTGTTTATTTCTGTGTGCTCGTGTTCATGCGAGCCAAAAGACTAAGCGTGCATGTTTATAACCAGTCCTGGTATAACCTCTTGAAGCACAGAAAAATGGCACAGGCATTAAAAACATAAAAGGGAAAAAGGGCAGTAATGAATTTAGAGGAAAATGGACATTAATGGTATTAGCATTACTCATGTTCCGTATAACAAATTATTGGAAATTTGACAAGCACACCAAATTATCTCCTCATGCCTGACGGGAGTGTGGTGAAGTCCTCTCTACCTGCCGAGGAAAGACAATTTCTGCTCATTTTACTATTTTTAACAATAGAACCAACCCATTAAGACAAATTAATGTCATTATCAAGTCTCTATGAAAATGACAAATACCACCGTTTCGAGCAGCTTTAGAGGCTATTGACAATAATGAAATTCGCTGTACAGGTACTGAAAAGAAACACTCCAAGTAATTATTTTCTAGTAGCTTGTTTGTCTGCCATCCGTTCATTTGCTTTCAGCTCAATTATCTGACTCTGTGAGCATGTGGAGGCGCATAGCTCTCTGCGGCCCACAGAGCGAGGGCCCTAATTGGGCAATTACCGTTCTGTTTCGGGGCTTTTAGCTCCAGTAGAGAGTGGAGGGAGACCACGGTGTGTAAAACCATGAGGACCTTACGTGCACACAAACCACACACGTACGTGTTTTAAACAAAAACAAAACCCCAGCGGGGCCTATACACACGCGCGCACACACAGCCACAGACCTACACAGTGCAAGCTTTAAAGCAAGTCACGCAACAAACAGTAAAAACATCAAAAGTGACCGTAGCTGCAGGCCAGAGCACAGTTCTTTCCCCGACACATAATGCAGGTGCAACGCTGAATTGTTTGTAACTTTTCAGACATTACACCACGGCACGCCGCGCTGTCGCATGTGCATATGCCTTCCTCCAAGTTAAACTTTGTGAAAACATTTCATCACCTGCCATAAATAGCTGAGAGCTCTTATTATACAACACTGCTGGGTTTTGCAGGGAGGGTATGGGTTTGCAGGGTAACGGTACCTTCAAGGTCAACACTGTACAACTTAAAAGTGTTGCCAGGAAGCTGGAAACCAGGAGACTCACTTTTAACACTTAGCAATCAATTACTGGCAAAGCAGTCATTTTAGTCGGGGGTAAAATGTCAAGAAATTATGGGATGGATTCCTCTGAAACCACCGCAGGAGCATCACAATGTAAGAAAGGGACCTGATTAAAAGAGTGGAGCATATATATGTGTCAAAGGTCACTAATTGTACAGGTGGGAATGGATTTATTATATGTGAACGCCAGTACACTGCAATGTGAAATTTATAATAATACTCTATATGACATTATTAAAACAGAACTTGTAAAATGTTTTTCTGAAGGACTAAAAGTTTATATTATCTATAAAGTAAATGTGTGTTTTCCATTAACTCTTTGTGTTCAGTTAGAACTTTTCCGTTTACACCTAAAGCCGATTTATTAATCTTTATTTAACCAAGTCAAACCTCTTGAGATAACAGATCCCTTCTGCAAAGGAGGCCTCATTTGAAATTTAAAAGTTAATCCAATCCCATTTTATTGGTAGAGAACTTTAAGACGCAGTGGACCAAAGTTTTAAACCACAAAAAAACAAAAAAAACAAGTCAACGTTCCCAGTCAACGTTCTGATATGTATATACTGTA
>JARVGV010000002.1:19008858-19020967 GCA_031762435.1 Hypsolebias longignatus
GGTGTCGTGTAAACGATAGGCAGAACCGCAGAGAGAAAGGTGCGGTTTCACTCAAAATACGCATTGTGTAAACGGCCCCTATGATTCTCAGCTGGCCTGGGAATGCCTTGGGATTCCACAGGAGGAGCTGGCCAAAGTGGCTGGGGAGAGGGAAGTCTGGGCCTCCCTACTTAGGCTGCTACCCCCACGACCCGACACCAGATAAGCAGAAGAAAATGGATGGATGGTGGTGGAGAATAATGACTCAATCACTGTAAACTTATCTTTGTAACTGTTTGCACACAGATGGACATTCACATTAAATATAGAAGCACTCACCTGATGTCCCGCTTTCACCTGCTCCAGAACTTTGTTGTAACAAACTTCTTCTGTGTCGTGAATCTGCTGGATCTAAACAAGACACAAAGAAAACATGATCATAATTCAATATTCGCCATACACGAATAATCTGTTTTGGTTACAGAACATTCCCAAAACTATGTATTCATCAGATAATTAAACTGTCTATGGAAACAGAACTATGAGCCTGTCTTTATGTAAAATATGTTCATTTAGAAACAAGCAAAGCATTAGTGAACATATCCAATAATTCTCTGTTGGTGAACATACTCATGAATCTAGAGTAAACAGTATGAATTAAGGCTACTAGTTTACCTTGTTGATGGTTTTAATGCCAACAAAAGTTTGTCCAAGGGGTACGGGTCTGAAGCGACTGTCAAAGAAAAACAGGCCGATGTAGGGGTTGACATTCAGGAAGGAGGCCACATCAAGATAGTTGGGCAGGGTGGCTGACAGTCCCAGAATCCTGATCATACTCTGGGTGGACTCCACCTGACCATCAAACAACAGTGGAAAAGTTAAAGCACAGTTGTGTTTTCATCCAGAGACAAAGCTACAGAACAACAGATTCAGGTTCCTAAAACAGCCTCGTGGCCAGCTTTCATACTGATGGGGTAATGGATGATACAGTCTGGTGTGTTCAAAGCAGCATAATGAGCATCATCTGTAACAGCATTGAGGGAGCAACCATAGAGTTAAATGATCACCACATACTGTAACTTTATCATCTATTAATATGAGAGATTTAGGTAGCCTGTTCAAGTTGCAACTTTGTTAGGCAACTGACACACCTTGGCCTAGTGAACAGGGTGGACATCCTCCCTCCTAACCCAGGCAGTGTGAACCCACCATTCTGCACGCTTTTCAGCGTATGGATGAGATATTCTGAATCAAACGCCAGCAACTGGTCTCCTTAGTTTCTAGATGTTTAAAGACCATTGGTAAGACAGGATACGAGAAACTTCACATTGCCCAGTCCTAACCATTTTCTTGTGTTGTCACTGTACAGTTTCTCACTTTAAACATTTAATGTTTATTATGTTACATAACAAATTAATTTGGGGTTTATAAAATGTGGAAGTCTGCATTCTGTTTACACAATGTCTGAATTTGTTTGAATATGGGTTGTACTTGTGCACAAGAAGCAATACTGTATAAATGTAACTTGTTCTCTTTGTTAACTTCACTGACAATGTAAACATTTAGAGGAGACCTGGAGACATGCAAGCAAAATGCCAGCATTACATACCTGAAGATTGCTACTGCATTAGACCCAAAAGTCAAAGATCTCAAGTGCATTCCCAGACCTGAGGGGGGTGAGGTGTGGGCCTCAGTCACTAAGGCAGGATGTTGCAGAGAAATCTGTGGAAGCAACACCAGAGCCACCAAGGAAAAAGTGTTTCAGGCTGGCTGCTTCATCAGTCTGACTCTGATGAAGACTCGTTTGACGACAGTGTGTGTCAATACAAAGCAGAGCCCATCATAAGTACAGATAACTGGCCCTTGGAGTGGCGGTCCAAACATGCAGGAGCACACAGCAGGCTGGCCTCTGTTGCACAGAAGTACTTGACCACACCTGCAACATCTGTACCTTGTGAAAAGTTGTTTTCTCTTGCTGGTCATGTTGTACAGATGTAATAGGCATTTTTTTAAGTTTGTTTTTAGGTCTGTTTTTATTCATTTTAGTTCATACTGGTATTCCTGGTCCAGCTAACATTTTTAGGGCTTTTATGAAGGTGGAGTTGTGAATCTTGTACTTGTAGTTAGTGAATATCAGTAACCCGTCAGCCTCTAGAGCCCATGGGCTCCCGATCAGCTGATACATTTGGGTTCCAGCCTAGAACTTTATGATCTGGGCATCTTCAGACATCAGCTTAATGGGATTTTTTTCGTTCCACTCTGACCTGTACTGAGTTTGGGTTTTGGTTCTTTGCTTTTTCTTTGGCTTTCCTTTTCACATGGGTTCCTTTAGGCCCTCCTTCTGAACTTCCAATCGGGTCCTCATTGTTGTCGGTTTATCTTTGGGTTTTTTAACAAGCTCTTGTGCTTGTGATCTCCACAGCTGTCCCATACTCAGACCCCCGTCCTCAGCCATATAGTGATCCTTATTCATCTTTCAGACTCTCTATGAATTGTGTTCTTCAAAATTACCTCTGACTTCAATAATGTCTGATATTTTTCTACACATTTCTCATCAGGGACAGAGAGTCAGCTACACATGACATGTTGAAATGCAAAAAGGAAGTGCTCGTCAAACATTCGCCACTAGACAAGAAGTCACAATAAGTCCCGTCTAGAAGGTCAGATTTCAGCCAATCTTGTAAGGCTTGCAGCTGGACTCGTACTAATCTGGGTGAAAGGTGATTTTTAAGGTTTGGCATACGTGCATCCTGGTTGACGCGTGCGGGAATGGAATGAGAGCATTCACAATGGCGACTGGGTGGACTAGCTGGAGCTCCAGTGGTCGCCGTAAGGCCGGAGCGGCGCTTTGGTGCGAGGGCTTCAATGCTGCTTACAGCTTTAATTGTTGTTGATTTTAGTTTGATTATGGTTGTAATGAAACTTCAGACGACTTTGGTCTCTTCATTCAGATGAATATTCATGTGTTATGGTATACAACTCCCTGACGGATTCCACTTCAGTGACTGATTCTGATTATTAAAGGGTGAATAAGTTGTTGTTGGTCAGTAAACTGACCAGCTGGTGCCTCACTTTAACAAGAGCTAAAGAAATAAAACAAATGTAGTGAAGGGGATGGAGAAAGTGTCACCCTTCTTCCTCCATCTCACTCCTTCATATTGCTACACTCTCATATAAACCTATTGCCTCCTCATCTACAAGTAGATTAACACAATTGTATATTGTGCGTTCTTATTTAGTTTTATTTGAGCTGTATGATTCATAAAACTGTATCAAAGCCTGAAAACAGCCCGACCCGCACATTAAGCACATTATAGACCGGCCCGGTCCGAATCCGGATCGGGCTACGGGTTTGTGTTAGAAATGACAGCTCTTCTTCACTGTGCAATAATAATAAAGCTTATTCTGATTCTGATTGACTTCTATCATGTCATTATCTGTGCTAAACAATAGACTAAGTAGTTGGGTTTTTTTTCCCCCTTGGGCCACGTATCTGTTGGAGAGAAACTTCTAGGTTATCTTCCCCAATAATAATGGTTGTTATTGTAGCTATTTATGGAAACACTGAAAAAAAATCCCTTTAACTGTTGCTCTGAATCTGTCTTCATTCTCTTAAAAATAAGTTATTAAAAAAAAGGTGTGCTCTTAAAATTAGATCTTGCTTTTCTCACAAAGTTACATTCAAAATGTGCTTTATGCTCTTTCAGAACTTTTTTTGTCCTGATACTTTCATAATTTTTTTTAATGTTTTTGTTGGGGGTGGGTGGGGGGGTAGTACCTCTAGTCAGCTCTTTCATGGCTGAGTTTGCCCAGCTTGTTATTTATCCGTAACGCAGTGAGAATGGCTGATTGCGTTCCTTGGGGACCCATTAGAGCAGGCAACCTGTCCTGCTCAACCACTTCAACTATCCATCATGCAAATCTAGAACATGGACACCAAAATCAAGCCTGCTATGATCTGCTTTACCATACCCAGATGTCAAAAGCCAGTAAAAAGGTCTGCTGTTAACAGTACCGGACACTTCCTTTCAAAAACTTCCATAACAACTGAAATGAGACACTGGTGGGCGAGTGAGGAGAGAGGAACAGGTTTCATATCAGTGAGGTTTGGATGGCTGAGTTTGACACTTACCGGTTCCACCACTACCTTTACTCTGAGCAGTAAACCAACCTCAAGAGCTTCTTGTTTGACAGAATAGAGCTACTGTGTTATTCCACACTCAGTTAGTAAAGGTGGAAGCTTACCTTCAGGATGCTAAACACTAGGGTTTCAGCATTATGACAACTGATATAAATTCCTACGGAAAACTTCTAAAAGCTGTGGTTTTGGAGCTCTACCAACAGGGTAGTCATGCAAAGTCATAGGGGCTAAAACTTTTGAAAGAATCACTTTGTTCCCCTTTATAACCATCTTTATGCAATTATGCTGATTATTTTAATTCAACTCAGAAATTGGAGATTATCAACTCAAAATGTGCACCTTTTCCATTTCTTGATCTTTTTGACAGAAATCAATATGTTATCAGTTTAGTTTTAAAATTACCAGTTACTGGGATCATAAACTGTGTTGGCTGCACAAAACATTAACATCTCAATAAAAATAGAAGACTGGAGTTTCCATTGTTGCAACATAGAAGTGTTTATTTCAAACTAATAAATTTAGTGCTAATGAGACATAAACACGATGTAATGTGCAATGTTTGATATTACCATTATTTCAGTCAAGTAGAGTATAACTCAATAGGTTTGGTTAAAATATTTTCTCCCATGCAACAAAATCTTAAGACTATATTGATGAGTTTACCATACAATCCTCAAAATCCAATATTTATCTTCTTGCAAAAGCCCCTTTTTCGTTTTCCAAGTTAATCTTTTGCAGCAATTCAAGAAACTTAAACTCAAAGACCGTGTCGTGAGAGAAGAAATCCCATAAACATCCTCCACTGCCCTGACTGATTTACAACTAAATGGTGAACATAACGGTTATTTACTGCCATAGTTTTAGATTCATGGGGCGTTGTCTTCTGAAAACAAATGACTGTGATGCAATATAAGTGTGTAAACAGTTACTACCACATTGTTAACAGAATACAGTTCCTGTGAGGATAATGTATCATACTGTTGGGCTAAACACTTTTTATCTTCCTCCATCGTCATGTTTTTTCTGTCACCAGCTCAAAAGTTTGGAACAGTATTTATGTTCTACAAAGCAGTCATCACATGAATAAATTTAGTACTTTGTGTCCCTTTAGTAAATTTTGACCACAGTTGTGAAATGTTTAAATATTTGTCAAAATGATGTTTGTTTATAGCTGAGTTTAGACTCGAACTGAAGTGTTTGTTGCAACCATCAGACAGCCTGTTATATTTCTTCTTCATCTCACTGCATGTTTGTGGATAAGTCCATTTTATAAACTGTTGTACATTCTAAAACTTGTCCTACACGTAAGTTTATGTGATCAGAAGGTCTTTTTTAATTATGTCTTTAATCAAAAACAAAAATGTATTTTGTTGTTTTTGTGTCAAAATTAAGAAGTGATGCTACCGGTGTAAAATAATAATTCACTGAATAAACTCTGGATTAAAACAAAAAACTTCCTCCATAACTTGAACAGATTAACTGTACTGCTGCACACTCCTCTCTTAAAACTGAACAAAGTGAGATTAATTTAATTAAACTGGTCCCAGGGGTTTTTGATCTGCTCAGAGACGGGATTGCAATAAAATTATGACCTGGTTCTGACTGGGTTAAACTGGGCCAGCAACCCTATAAAGAGTCTCCTATGGATTCAATATCTGTCACGGAATAGAGTTTATTTTGCTTGCCACATCACGTAGAAAGAGCACTGTCTCTTATTTTCTTCACACATCAATCCACATAAGATTCGTTGAGATCACACTTAGTCACGCCCCCCTAATACATGTGACAGGAAGAGCTCCCCTTCTGAGAAGGGAGGAGTCTAAGCTCTATATATATCTGTAATGCCACAGAAGACCTGGCCCTCTTTTCCGGATGCTGATCATATCGTAGAGGCCAGCGCTGTAAACTGTAACCTTTTCCTGCCTTTATTGTAATACAATTGATCAAACTTAATTCACGTTTCCTTGATTTATTTAGTGTGAGTTGTCACTTCTGAGGGAGATTCAAACATGGGGAAAAAGATGTGCACCTGGAGGTGGGTCTTGGGTCCGAAAGGAAGTCTCCCACGGCTGGCACAGCCAGCTGCAGTGACCGGAGACCTGCACCCAGCACCTCGCTTTAACACGTTAAACCTTTATTTAGCAGAGTAGGAGAAGCCTTTTGCCAAGTTCAATCCACATTGAGGGTACACTGCATGTAATAAAGTCCTGAGGATGCACATTATAGCTGCACTCACGTAGTGACATGCAGGAGGAGACATATGAAGGCAACAGACCAAGAAGTGATTTAAAGATGAAAATGTACCAGTGAGAGAGTCTATGTGAAGTATGATGACCAGTTAACCAGTGAATGCAGAGTGCAATGGTGGGTATGGTAGTTACCTCCAGTTATGAATCCCTGCGCACCGTGATAGACAGCGTCCAACATCTGCAGGGTGCTTGGAGGAGCGTTCATGTAAATAATGTCACCGTAGTAAATGGAGGGAAGGAAAGTCACAGTTACCGTACAAGGCGTTACAAGGCGTTTCATGGCATTCGGTGTTAGACAAGATCTATTCCTGAAAAAGAAACCCAATTTTACTTTTAGTTTCTTTACCAAGTTTTCGACTTGGGACTTAAAAGAGAGATGTGAATCAACCAAGAAACCCAAGTATTTGTAGTAGTCAACAAACTCAATTGGAACACCATTCAAAGAAAAAAGGAGGGAAGGACTGCTGGGACCAACTTCCTGTTTGAAAACAACATCCCTCTGGTTTTGTCAGAGTTAGTACAAGTTTGTGATGGAACAAATCTGACGGGAAGATGTCAAAAGCAGATTACAAAAGATGGAAAACCTTAGCAACTGTTTTAGCTTGACAATAAATAACTGCATCATCAGCATAGAAATGTAAGGATGCTTCAAAGATGAGCTGACCTACATTACGTATGTAGATTGTGAAGAGGGTGGGTCCTAAGACTGAGCCTTGTGGTACACCATTGTTAACTGATAAATAACTGGAAGAAGTACCATTATGTTGAACACTGCCTTCGTCTGAGAGATAGTTAGTGAACCAACCAATGGTGTAATCAAAGAAACCAATTTCTGATAGCTTATGACATAAGATGTCATGATCCACAGTGTCAAAAGCTTTAGACAGGTCTAAATACAGGTAGAGTGCAGCACGGTAGTCCTTAGTATCCAATGCTTCAACAACATAACTAAAAACCTTCAGAGAAGCAGTAATTGTGTTGTGTTTCCTGAAACCAGGTTGATTGGGAGGTAAGATATTGGACCAACCAGTTTTCTGGTAATAAGATGGTTTCTGGGGCCTACCCTCTCCCCCGTTGACGCCTCTGAGGCAGCCATAGCCAAAGTGTTCAAAACATCTTATCAACAGCAAACGGTTGGCCCACTATGTGATTCTGCTGCTTGTGGCACTGAGTTTTTGTGACTCGTCGGACAGATGAAGTCCTTTGGATGAAGGACGAAACATCTCAATAAAAACAGAAACCGTTCAGATGACCTGACTGCACTTTGTTGAACATGTGTTTTAAACGATCAAAGCCAGATAAATGTTAAAAATCCTGTTAATGTTTTCTTGCAGATTTTTCTTTTACTAGCAGCAATCTGAAAAGTCTACATGAAAATCTGAGTAAGAATACTAAGAATGAAATTAAATCTACCGTATATAGAACTGGTATATTGCAACTAAATTCTGAGAGTGGGCATGGCAGTGCGAGCAATTGTTTTTTTTTTTTTAATTTGATTATGAAAATTTCCCACTTTATTTGGTTCAGTTCTGAGCTTGACTTGATTGTTACAGTTCCTCCCTGCACACACGTGTATAGAGAAACATACAGAATAAAGAAAACAGAAACAATGTTACACTTTAATATTGAAAACGGCATGCAATAAAAGTCACTCTCCCTTAAAGATGAAACATTTAAATGTACTTTTATGTTAACACTTTGCACATTTCACTCCTGTTTTGACTTAAACCACTCCTCAGCGTTTCAACACTGAATCATGCTTGAAAATGAGGCTTTCTCCAGGAGGTTTTACAACTGAAAATGTGCCTTTTGTAAGTAAATAATTGATTCCACCCAAACCAGAATCCTCTTTTGGCTGGAAACTCACAGTTACTCCCGTTTGCACTTCAGCAGGATTCACTTCATCTGTCCACTTCAGTGTCCCAGCTTTATGGAAGAAGGCACATTGCTTTAATAACATTGTCTTCTGAAGCAGGCTCTCTATTCCCACTCATCACACAACACTGCAAACAATAAGAAATCTATGCTATTAAAATGCAGTGCATTTGGCCTCGTTATGGAGCTACTGCTGCCACAAGATTGTGGTGTAACCTCTGAAAGATGCTGCAATACTTCAGCATTGAGCTGTCACATTTAAAGATCACAGTACTCAAAAAGTGTGTACTTCAGTTGTTCAGGTTTTGCAGTGTGTACTTCCTTTGTTCAGATTTTTCGAACGCTGAAAATTGCCCTACTTGTATTACAAGCAGCGACTTCAGCAGTGATCTTTTTTCAATTTATTTGAAAATTAGATTTTTTTTTTTTTTTTTTGAGGGGAAAGCACAGACACATCCTCCAACTGGACAAAGAGTTTCATTATACGAGCACTGCCTTGTAACGATCCCTGGTATGGTTCGACGGAGCAGCTCTTTGTGACTGATACTTGGAGGAAATAATCATTCAGGCATGACTGGTCTGCCCTCAAAGATTCCTTTCTCGCTTTTCCCTTATTTTTGTGGATAGCATGTGTGTTATGTGAATGAAACCACTTTGGTCATACAACTACCGTAATCAATAAGAACCCACAACAAATTAAAGTTGTAACATATAGCAACCAATCGTTTCTTATGCGAGTCCATTTTTAGTTGCCAGACCCTTGGTATGATGTCCAGTGACCTGCAAGGTGATAAAAACGTCCCCCTTCAATTACATGTTCACCACAATTTCCTGGAACTCCCCAGAGATCATAAATCACCCCAGGGCCATTCAACTAAACACTTGTGTTAATACAACATCAAGAGCAAATGACCCTTCAAATCAACATCTGTGCACCACACAGGGAAAACTTTCCTATTAGCTCCAAGAGCTGGGTGCCACATGGGAAAGGTGATGGTGATTCAAACTGGACTTAACAAAAGGAGACAGGTGAAATGAAACAAAGAACATAAAATGTTGCTCTGCAATTGTGGAAACATGCTCGACTGTGCCATTACAGATGTTTTGTTTTCACTGCTGTTTTTTCTGGTTGACTGAAGAAGTTAATGCACTGGAAACTCCAACTTCATGCACTCACAACTACTGCTTTCAGACAGATCATGTGGAGTTATTTTATTAAGAAAATGTTGAGGGTGTCTGTTTGATATTTGACCCTGAAACTCCCTGCCTTAATATGCCAACTTGTGCTAAATGGAATACAGTGCATGCAAACAGTAAGAGTAATGGCTTTGTGGTATAAACTGAAGCACTGTGCATAAGTAATGTTTCTCTAAACTGCGTAGTTTAAAAACATAATCTTAACCTTCTGTTCAAAATCCAGTCCTACTGTGTCTGCAACCATGAAGAAGTTGACGCCTCACCATCTGTGTGTCGTCATAAACATCCTTTCCCTGGATAACTGCTGTCACCTGCTGTCATTACTTCATTTTTATTTATACAGTATAGTATTTTCTTTTTCTTTTTTATCCAAAGGTCACAAAAAAAAGGGGAAAGCAGGAATGCACAAAACTGTTCTGCTTTGGTAATCAGTCTAACAGATGTCCATGAAAGAAAAGTGTTTTTGTAATAAATGCAGCTTATCGTATAAAAATCTCCCAGTGGGAGTGATGTTCCACTTGTTAAAAGGAAGTAACAGAAGAGCTGATTTTCATACAGGGAAGTGATGATCCTTCATGCCATGCATGACAATGGAGACATGGAGCAGACTGGAACCAAGCTACGAAGTTTACTACGTATATGTCTATGTCCTTTTTTCATGACAATGGTGTTTCAGTCAGTATACTGGTAAGATTGTTAAAAACACATAAGCTGTGTCCCAATCCAACGGCTGCATACTTGAAGGCCGCTGACATCACAGCGATGTGCCAAGGCCTGTCCCAATTCCAAGACTCCTGCAATGTGGCCGACAAATGCGATCTACTTTTCCCCGAATTTCAAGGCCAGATCCCGTGTATCCTTCGCAGCCCACCCGATCCCAAAATGCATTGCGGTCTCAGAAAATTCTGGATATAATGGCAGATGAAGTAGCGACAGAGTACACTTTAAAATGTAAGTATGCTAAAATCTGGGATTGAAAAAATAAAAGCCTAAAGTGGTTATGATTTAAAGCAGATGATAGGCTTTTGACATTTACGTAGACTTTTTTTTTTGTATTATTTTTTGTCGGGGATCAGCTCGAACAGCGGGTCCCGTAGTACTTTCGCCGCTAAGCTAATTTTACTTATTTATTTATTTTTTGAAGGGAGCAAGGAGCAGACCGAAGCTTTTATTAAGCTTCAGAATGAAAACAGCCACCTTTTCATGAGTGCAGACCACCTTGGATTAATGTCCATGTAGCAAAATCAACCCAACAGCAGAACAAACCTGCAAATAACACAGGCATCCTCGATGTGAAGACGCATTACTTTTGTTTTGCAAAATGTTTAGATTCAGCTGATGCTAATATGTACAGTACTAAATCAGCAAGTGAAGAGATGTTGCTTTTACTCCTATTACCCAAATATAGTCATTTATATAGCTTTGTTGTTGTTGTTGTTGTTGTTTTCTTTCAGCTGCTCTCTTCTTCAGAGGGCACCACAACAAGCTAAGTTGCACGACAACTTGGCAATTATGTTTACGCCGGATGCCCTTCCTGTTGCAACAACAGACCACTGAGCTACCACAGCCCTCTGTGTGGAGCAGAGAGCTGCTATTTGGAACATCCGGAAGAGCAGATGCTGGGGGTTAAGGGCCTTGCTCAAGGGCCTAGAGTGGGGCAAATGAGGGTGGAGGCAGGTGTAGGTGTTTTACCTATCCCACAGTCATTTTGATGTCTGTACCAGGGGTTGAGCCGGTGATCTTCCGATCACATGTCCACCTTCTCTAATCTCGGTGCCATCACTCCCGTAGTAATTTATATAGTAAATCAAGTAAACTTGTTGAGATTATCCAATGACAATAAGCTAAATGATCTTGAAACTGTAAAGCAGATGAGACATCCAAGTCAATCATGGCCTCACCTGTGTGTTTTGGTCGATGTTGACCTTGAGGCTGCAGAGCCCAGGTTGTGCCAAGAAAGCTAAAACAATTTGCCAAATGAGTTTGCTTGATGTGGTGACCCCTGCAGAAGCAAGCAGCCATGAGGAAAAAAAAAATGTTAAGAGAAAAAAACATTACAAAGATGTGCATCTCTGTTACGTAAAAATGTCTATTCAGTTTTACAGCCTGATTTCAAAGATTGCAATGAAGCACTTTAAACAACCGCATCATTCAGAGATTGTTTGCTTTTCACTGATGCTGAGTTTAGACTGAGGTAGTAGTGACAACATAGTGAGGATTTTTGTTGTTGTTGTTGATAAACTGGAAATACTGTGAGGTGACACAGTGGCACAGTTGGTAGAGCTGTTGCCTCTCAGCAAGAAGGTTGCTGGATCAAATCCCAGCTGGGGACCTTTCTGGGTGGAGTTTGCATGTTCTCTCCGTGCATGCGTGGGTTTTCTGCAGGTACTCCAGTTTCCTCCCATAGACCAAAAACATGCATGTTAGACTGATTGGTAACTCTAAATTGTCCCTGTGAGTGAGAGAGTGAATGGTTGCTTGTCTTGTTTGTCTTTATGTGTCCCTGTGATGGACTGGAGACTTGTCCAGGGTGTCCCCCACCTTTTGCACAGTGACTGCTGGACATGGGCTCCATTGACCCCATAACCCAGAAAGGAAGAAGCGGGTAAAGAGGATGGATGGATGGATGGATGGATGGATGGATGGATGGATGGATGGATGGATGGAT
>JARVGV010000002.1:19044051-19057456 GCA_031762435.1 Hypsolebias longignatus
TGGGATATGATGAAGCCCCCAAAAGGCAGTTTCATTTGAGCTCCATTCATTTCTAATGGGGAAAAAATGGCCGAAACGGCTAAATATCTCAAAAAGCTAAAGTTGCACCATTACCAAAAGTCATAGCTGGATTGTCCTAAGTGAGCTGAACATTTTGATATATGAATTGTTGCAACAGCGCAAAAACTGTAGGAGGAGTAGGCTGCCAAAAAACGTACGGAATAATAATAAATATAAACAGCATCACAACAATAGTGTGAATGCCTTGCAGGCATTCACACAATAAATGAGGAGGAATAGCATCACTTGGTGAACCTGTTGGCTTTAAGTGACTGACCACCTCCTGCAGAGACGACAGACTCACAAAGCTGTCAGCCGAGCAGGGCAAAGACTGAGGGGGTCAAGAGCAGAAGGTGAGATCTGGGCCCTGGTGGAATTGACTTTCTCACAAAGAAATTCAGAAAGTTTTCACCTGCAGCAGGTGAGGATTCAATAGTTATTTTGTGGTGCATTAAGAACAGAACCAATCACTTTAAATAAAACATGAGGACTGTGACTGTTTGATGCAATCACATTTGACAAGTATTTTCTTTTGGCGTCTTTCACGGTTTTTTGATAGTGACGCCAGCAGTCCTTTAATATTTGAAACGACACCTGTAATTTGTCCGCTTTCCACCTGCGCTCAGCTATAACTCAGTCAGTTTAATACATACTGAGCTAAAAATCTGATGCAGTAGTGGCTCAGTTGTTCAAAACATACTCTGACATTTCAATTGAGAAAATGGGTTATTTTCAAGGTTTGATCAAAACCGTTATAATGCTGTCATTTCTCAGACAAGATTATCTCGGTGTAAAGCTCCAGTATAAAAGGCAGCATATGAGACGTGTGCATTGTTTCAAGGAAAGCCTTTATTTCTTATTTGAAAATTTCAGTGAGCACCACATGTTTTCTTTTGCTCATCTGCTAAGGGCTGGTTTTCATGTCTGAACTCCGTTGTGCTCAGGGTTTTCAGACCCTGTACTTTCCCTCGGGTCTCTTGAACATGGCTGTCAGTTTGACTTTGGTTCATAGTTGGGAAAGTGGCCACCTTCTTCCAGGCAGACGTCTCATACCCACTTACCTTGGCTTGGAGACAGCAGGCTTCCAGTCCAGCTTCCTGTTCTCCACAGCTTGGTGTGCAGCCTGGGAATAGAAGTTGAGAGGTTGGATGGGGGACAGAGCAGAGGGAGAGGGGGCCAAATAGAGAAGAATGGGGCATATTTGAAGGGATATTTCCTTTCATAGCTTCCGTCCCCCTCATTTTCTCATTATCAGGATGTCTGGTGCCAGACCTCCGTTTTGATCCAGCTGAGGAGAACGATGAAATACAAAGTGCAGACAAAAAGCTCACAGTGACATTGGATTGCATTAAGATGAGTAGGAAAAGCTTACTGTTTTTTTGAAAATCTGTTATTGTTTAAGGTCTTAGTCTATACATAAAGAAGGGTTAAAAACAGCATGTAGCCTGGTTTGTTTTTGAAAATTACATATTTTAGAACAATCCCAAATCTTTCATCACAAGTCACTTTTTGCATCTCAGCAGTCAGCATGCTCCACTTGAACCGCTGTGTTTTTGACAGACAAACAAAAGCTTCTGAACCTTCTCTCCCACAGACTTGAAGGGAAATAGGGGTTTTCACTGATGATTTCCACTCTGCAGCAGTTTGCAGACTGCGCTTAATGTCCTTTTCAGCCAGGCCACGATGTACATTGGCACTCTGCAATGAGTTGTGCAGCCATGGCAAAAACCTGTTATGTGTTTCCGCAAAAGATTTGAGGAAATAACAAAAGTGTGTTGGTGGCTAATGCAGGTCTGTGGGGTCAGTGAGAAACCGAGAGGTTTCTTTGCCATCCTGACCCACAGAAATGTGGCACAGCAAAAGATGTTTGATATTTCAGACAGTTATTTTTTTTATAGCTTAGGAAACCATCAGTCAGTGTTCTCTCTGGTTTATTTGTGCTCCAGAATGCTTAAAGTTAAGTGTAGAAACATTTAAGTGTTGCCTACCACCCAGGATGTGCATGTGCTCTGCACCCGTGTATGATGTCATGTTTTACAGCACTACCAACAGGCTCCTGGGTATATTTAAGTATGATCCTCTGTTCAAAAACAGCCTCAACACCAAGAGTATCTAGTTTTGTAGATTCATGGTTCTTAATAGGCACAGCTGGAACATTTTTAATGTTGATTTGAAGTGGGAGCTTAACAGTAATTGGAAAAACTTAAAGGCCTCGCATCCCTTGAAAGAATGTGCAAAACCCACTTCCTCAGCGTTCAAAGTTTTAGACTATTGGCTTGTGTCAGGAAATAATGAAGTTGCATCCTTATTGATCAAACCCTGCAAATACATCACATTTTAGTTCAATGTTTATAAAATTATCTGAATTAAAGTCGTTGTTGTTTTGGCTAGTTTTAACGAGCTGTGGCTACATCATGAATCGAACTGATTCCAAAAAAAAATTACAGATTGTTGATGTACATCCAATGAATCTTTTCTAAAAGTTTCATTACAATTTGCAGAAATGTCTCTGGGGTATTTTGCTAACAGTCGATACTAACAGTTATGCTAGATTATTAGTAGCACTTAAAGCAGTATGTGTTGTGAATGATTCACATTTTAGGTCAGTATCTAATGTTGCAGATGAATCATTTTTATCCATTATTGCTTTCTGCAAATTCCATTAACATTTATCCAGTGGTTCATGATACATTATGTTAACAGACAGATACAAAAACAAATGTACACAGATAAAACAACTGAGTAGTATTTCCCACCTTTGCTTCTGTGATTGCATTTTTTTAACTCAAACTTCTTGAAGAAGAAAAATAAATACCCATGTATCAAAACTTTAAATGAGTTCATGTTTGCATAAATGGTAAAAATACTGAATATGAATTAGCTCAGCTGCAGAAAAGCCAAATCCACTGCTGGATGCATCAACTTCTTTTACTAGAATCATTGCCTTTCTTACAGGTATTTCTTCACTTTACTTCAATTATTGTCATTCGATTTAAAGCATACCGTAAGCTTCACTGCTCTGGATGTGCAACCCAGCAATACAATAGAGAATGTGTTAAATCA
The DNA here is from genome assembly GCA_031762435.1 of Hypsolebias longignatus. Classification (NCBI taxonomy): domain Eukaryota; kingdom Metazoa; phylum Chordata; class Actinopteri; order Cyprinodontiformes; family Rivulidae; genus Hypsolebias; species Hypsolebias longignatus. Next base: position 19,047,175 of record JARVGV010000002.1, read on the forward strand.
AAAGTGACTCAGGAAATTAACTTAGAACCTGCTGACTACCTGCATATAGACAAAATGAACCCTTATTGGTTTAATCTGATTTGTCTTTTGAGGAAATAAGAACTTTTTATGCAACCCAAATGTACAGCAGTCTCTTATGAAAGCTAAAATTGTCTTATTTCCTAAATATATGAGACTGATATAATCTCACTGAATATGCAATATGCTAAGTGACAAGTTTTAGAGCAGATCAGCACCTAGAAAAGAAACATCTTTCTTCTGCATGTGAGACACTGATATATGGTTCTTTTAGAGCAAAACTTTGACTAAATACTGAGTAGGGTGTGTATGTTGATGATAATCAGTGATATTTCTGCAGCCCCTCTTGTTTCCACTTCACCATACGTCAGTGTCATACCTGTTTCCAACCCTTTATAAACCCACAACTGGAAACCTCAGTCTCACTGGGTCATGTTGAAGCAACACGAGTGGAACAGTGTTGAGACTGTGATATTTCACAAGACGCGCAGTGACAGGACAGTATAGGGGAGAAAGAGAAACTGGAGAGTGAGCTCATTATCCTGTCCCTGACCTTAAAGGTCAGGGACAGGAAGGAAGCTGGTGTACAGAGTGCCAGACTATAACGGAGGTTTTCTGTTCTTTTAAATGATCTACAGACCACAGGATTTATGGTTTTCTTTAAAACTGAATTAGATAAATCATTCTGTGAAGGATAGACATTGGCAGAAATGCTCAGGTTATCGTGCTTCACTGTATGAATTAGGTAGTGTTTTTTTCATGGAAAGAGGATCCAACGAGTTTCGAGTTTTACATTAACGTTTTTTTGTAATTAAAGTTTCCCTAGAAGAATGAAACAAAGCACAGAAGAGGGCGGACTAAGAAATGAAGAGGAAAGACAAAGGGGAGTTGTATGGATATGAGTGAAACCACTTGAGTTAATTAAGACTAATGTCACCATTAAATGTTGGAAGAAGTGTTGAGTTCGGCAGAGGATCATGACAGTTCTGCAGCAAGTGAATAATGGTTGAATGTGGTCATCCAAGAGTCTGATGCATGCAGAAATGATTGTGTTTATCCACACCCAGCACCAAAGGAAAATTAAAGAAATGTCCCAGAGGACAGCTGAAGCATTACTTTTAACTGACAAATTAGTTTTAAGAAGTAAAACCCTGAAAATTACAAGGAAACTTTCCAAAAATTATGTTATTAAATCCAGTGAAGATCAGTGTATGAAAGAGAAGTTGCTTCATTATTCAACAACTGACATTGGTTGATTATAATGGATGTGACTAACTTTTGGTTCCTTTGAAACCCACATTAATCAAAGTTATATTTGCTTTAAGCAAATTTTTTTTTTAAATGCCCCAGGAAAGTGGCACATTTAACCAACAGCTGTGTAATCATGTCTATCACTTTTTGACTATTTTCTTCTATGGGTTCAGTGTAACATAATAATTGTACAAAGCTTGGGATGTTAGATTTAAATTGTCATTTAACCTAAAGCTCACTGAAAACAGATACAGTTTTAAAGCACCATATTTAATTGAGACATGTCCCTTTGTTAATGCAAAAACTGCAAATTTTGCTTTTTAAATTTCTACTCATGGATAAAGTGTCAAGGAGAAAAAAAAGAAAATACGATGCAATCTCACTTTAATTATAAGATTAAACATCAATCTCTAAACTGTGTTCTATCAATTTTATGATTTTAAATCAGCATTTGTTTTGTTTTTATTGTATTGTTTGTTTGTTTGTTTTTTCTGATATGAAATGCTGCTGGTTTTGGCCACATGCTTTGCAAACGGACATTTTAATTTGTTCAGTTAAACGAACTGTAAAAAAAAAAAAAAAATACACCCAATTTTATGATTTCCTGACCTTTCCTCTTTTACCCCAATGTTGTTTTTAGCGTCATGTGTTACTACGCAACTTGTAAAGCTGTAAGTCTTCATGCAACAGTAAAATTATTGCATGATTTGTAACACAGTGGTAAACTAGATTTGTTATTTTAAATCCCTGTCATTGTGACGTGTTTATGTAAAAGTAAAAAATACATGGGCATCAAACTGATTTATTTTTAGAGCAAATTAGTTCACAATTTATTAGGCAAAATGTGAGATTGCCGTAAATGGTTCTTTTTTAAGAAGTTTAGGATTTTGTTTGCAGCACACTACTCCTTGACCAAAACAATATTGTAAAGAAAAGATGTTCCTCCAAACCTAAAGACAATATCTTCACTTTTGCTTAATTGTTGTATACATCAGGAAGACTGTGGGGAGATCTATGGTGTTTTACTGAAATCTGGTTGAACTGAAAGCTCAAACACATTAGGAGTTGCCTCATGCGAGTCAACAGATAGCAATGAGTTTGCTCCAAGTTGCCACTCATAACATCAACATGTCACTGGGAATTTGTTGCCACATTATCACTCTGCTGGTGAAGATTCTTAGTCATCCAGGACATGATAAAATCAAAAAAATGTTCAATACGGTTCAATAAGGTCCAATTGAGAAAGGTCTTCGGATGAGGATCGAAACGTTTTCATGTAACAAATAAAGTCCAGTTGATTCTGTATTGAACCTTTTTTTGATTTCACATTATCACTCGTATTCAGGTAAAGCTGCTTATGTTGCTATAAGCAATGTCACATGTGAGTTAGATTTCAAAATACCCAGAGTACCGACTGAGACACAAGAGACCAAACTATTGAGGTACAAACGACAAGTATGTATTTACAGAAGTGAATTTCAGGACCGCAGGAGGAAGCTGCTGGAGAAGAGATATACTGTAGTAGTGTGGTTTTGAAGGAATTTGGCAGTAGTCCAAGGGTTTGATAAGCTTACTTGTCTTTTCTTATGTCACAGGTTGGGAGTGAAGACAAGGAGATTCAAGGGTGATGAGAAATAACAAGGAGACCAGGTGAGTGGAGGATAAAGATGAAGAGTGGCAGGATGGATCTTAGGGCTGCATGGAAAACTATTTGATTATTCTGATGCATGCTCAATAATCCAGTAGAAAAATCTTTAAAAAGTTAAGTCTGGTCCTCTTTTTTTATTGTTTTGGGAAATCTTGCAGGTGGCAGCTCCAAGGAGGGATCCAGGAAGACTCTAGAAATGCAGGTCAGGAGACAACTCGAGATGATGAGAGATTGCTCAAGGTGGGAGATACAATGAAGAGAAGACTCAACACAATCTGATGGCTTCCTTAGATATACAACTTTACTAATTGGCTTTTCATGTTTATGAATGTTTCTGTTCAGTGCCCTGAGACAACTTCTGTTGTGACTTGGTGCTACATAATTAAACTGAATTAAATTGACTTGACCCCAGGTGAAAAGGAACTGAATCACTGGAGCTGTGGAACACAAGGAGAAGCAAGGTTGGTGTAATGTAGGTCACAGAGGTCTCTATAGAGCCAGACACATAACCAGGTGATGAACAATGTTCCAGCTGAGTCAAGTTGATCCAAACAGCCTTAAGTACTGAGAGCTCCTCATCAGCAGACTGGAAGCAGCTGTGGATACTTGTCTCCACCCTGCCATCCAGGAGCTGCAAGAAAGAGGTAGGTCTAAAAGAAAACTGAATGCCCACAATCCTAGGAGACTTTTTTCAGGCTTTTTCTTGTTGTAGCATAGTTAGCATGCTTGATAAAAATGTGTCTCCCCAATAATCTTTAGGATGTAAGACTCTGTAAACTTTATCTTGTGAATATATATGTGCTAGCTTAAATATGCAAAATATATATTTTATTAAAACATGAAAAAAAAAATAGTCAACCACAAAGATGGATTTAGCTCTTTTCAACCCAAAGGTTTTTATGAACTTATCCAAAGATGCTTAATTTAGATTTCTTTGAATTACATTGATAAATGCAGGTTTTCATCAACTTATTTATTTAAAAGTTGTTTTCTTTACAATTAAGGATATTGGGGGCCGGATAGAAATGTTCAGGGGCCACTTTTGGCCCTCGGACCATATGTTGCCCACTTCTGCTCTATACTACACATTGTGTAAAATTACTTAAATTTTATTTTGAATTTCACTAGAGCACAGTAAATTTAGGGACTGAGGAAAGATTATTACTTCAGAGTTCTCTTGGTAGAGCTGTCGCCTTTCAGCAAGAAGGTTGCTGGATCGAATCCCGGAGGAGGCCTTTCTGAGTGGAGTTTGCATGATCTCTCTGTGCATGCGTGGATTTTCTCTGGGTACTCTGGTTTCCTCCCACAGACCACAAACATGCATGTTAGGCTGATTGGGAACTCATTGGGTGTACCCAGCTGGATATGGGCACCATTGACCCCCGTGACCTGAAAAGGAAGAAACAGATAAAGATAATGGATGGATGAATGGATGGATGATATTTTTAAAGATGCTAATGCTTTATAGTGGCACAAGGAGGTGTGTATTGACAGGATGAGCAAAAATTGTGATAAAAGGGAAATCTTAGCTTGTTGCTGTAATAAATAGGATTGTGTTAAGTCACGTTGTGCAGAGAAAATGTTCCACACTGGGTGGTTGATGGTGTTATCTGCAGCAGTGTCATTGAGTAATTGACCTGAAGTCATCTGACTTGTTGGTATTTAATTAAGGGTCTGTAATGAAATGATAGAACAGGCAGTGTTGTACAGCTAACATGCAGCAAGCATGATAAGGCAGATAAAAATGTTCCATAAGACTTTAGTTTGGAGACATAACACTGTGTTGTTATGGAGAGTTTATAGAAAATATATTAATTCAAGCTTTGGATTACTTTTATTCAGTTCATTTTATTTTTTACAGCATAAAAGTGTGCATCCATCCATTATTTTTTTTTACCAGCTTCTTCCTTTTTGGGCCATGGGGGTCACTAGTGCCCATATCCAGCAGTCACTGTGCAAGAGGTGGGGGACACCCTGGACAGGTCTCCAGTCCATCACATGCATAATAGTGTCATCACAATGAATTATTGACCAATAATAAAAGTGATTCTCAAAGTGACAAGAACTGAAATACTTGACTTATATAAAGTCAATACAAACTTAAAAACAATACAATGCATGTTAATGGCCAAACTGTTCAAAAATAAATATTTTGTGCAACAACTTATTGTTAATTTTACACACCATATGTTGTTGTATATCATAGTGAAATCTTTAAACTCCAAAATACTGTCAGTTGTAGATGACCGATGAATAAAATCTTGCAACTGCTTGACTGCACAGACCTCATACCATGATGCATTGTTTTACTGGAATAAGATGTTTACAGTCTTAGAAATAACTTCTTTGTCACATGCAATGCAGTTTCAGTCCAAACAACCTCACTGTGTGTACAGGAAAGTTTGGTGGGTGACTCACTACTTGTGGTCTCACCACTGATGTTGTCACAAACTAAGAGGTTCATTTTGTTCAAAGGTATTTTTCTGCTTACCAGAAATCACCACGTGAAGTACCCTGCAAGATGAAAACCATTTTAGAATGAGAGGATGCAATTTCACCCTCAGCCAAACATGGTATTTCATTCGTTATGCATTTCTAATGTGTGTAAAAGCTCATGTGCTGTAGGTGAGTGATGTATTAGACAAATTACAGAGTGTAACCAGATTTAGAAGGTAAGAAATCATAAACAGTACCAGATGGATTTCAAGTCAGGGAGTCTCTGAGTGAGTGGTCAACAAAGTGATTAATGATGTGTCAAAGGTACAAACAAGGATGTGAGAAATGCACTGGCAATAAAAACAGAATCCCTGGCCTCTGGCTGCACCATTTTTACTATCCAGGAGGGCTGGCAAGAAACAGATCAATGCTGACTCAAAGAGAATGACAAACAGCCGTCTAGCTTGGAAAAGCTTAACAGTTTAGGAAGAAAGGGAACTGACTTAATACTGAGAGATTGTGCTTTTGGTAGAATTTTATGATGTTGTGGAAGAAAGGAATGACTCAGGTGCAGAAAAAGTTGCAGAGTGAATTGACAAATGACCAACAAAGACACAGATTCATAACTCTTTTGTCTGTTTTTACATATATTTCCATACGATGACTTGTATGTTGCCCTGTATGTGTTTGATAAGCCCAGTTAAAATTCTGTGGGGGGCCGTGACATTCCCTCTGTAACTGTGTCTCTAACTGTGTCTGTGTGGACATTTGCAGGTCCAGAGAGCAACTCTTGCGGCATGATAGTGAAAGTTGATATGTGAGAGCAGCTGTTTGGTCTCCTGAGCCCGCCTGGACTGCCTCTGAGCAGCTGATGAATAACTGCGTGTAAATAGGTGGATATGTGTTACTGAGAAATACAAACACATGAATCATGGATTCAAAAGGTCATTCCATTATAATACTTTACTTGAATCATGCAATACTGTAGTTGCTTCATTTTTTATTTATTTATTTATTTTTTTGCATAATAGTCTGCTTTCTAGCTTTGATTAAAGAGGAAACATCATTGTAAGAAGAAAAATACAAAATGGATATCTGTCTTTTACTCAGTACGTAAAACATGTTGCTTTAAAGACAGATGAGATTAAAAAGCCATTACAGAAGACTTTCAGGACTTGTTCAAAGTGTCTTTTGTTCAAATTGCCATACTTTCTTGAGAAATTACAGTTAAATGTGTCCCTGATTTGTCTGGAGGAAACAATTATGGTGGTTTTACTGTCTGTTTGGACAGAAAACGTAATATAAATCCTGACCTTAATACTTTAGCCATAACCAGAGATCTCACATGGTCAACGCCACACCCGTGCAACACTGAAATGGATAAAATTGGTAAGACTTTTTTTTTTTTTTTTTTTAATAGCTCATTTAGCACTAGCATAGCAATTTTCTTTTTGTCTGTGTGTTTAATCTCAGTGCACTTGATGCTATATCCATCAACAGGGCAAAAATGACAACTCAAAATCCATTTTAATGTAATCACTACACCTGGAAACAATTTGTCAGCTATTTTCCATCACGTCAACATATCTGCAAATACGTAAATGTATTATATGGTACTTGATAAATGTTTTGCAAGTCAGTAACTCTGCTTTGTGCCAGAATAATTGTTTTGTTTTTTCAGTCAGATTAGCACAATTTTATCTTGAGAGCCTGTTGGACTTAAGACAGATTTGGGAGATCAAAATTATGTTTCAACTGTTTTGGATCAAAAGCACTGACTTGAATATTTTTAGCTTTGGTAATTCTCTGAAAAACTAACTGTTAAATTCACTCTAGAAATAAATTAAAAAATTGAAATAGTACTTAAAACACTAAATGGAAGACAATTTTTTAAAATATATATTTTTTTTCTGTTGAGTTAAATTTCAACCAATTAAGGTAATGATAAGTGAGGAGCTGTGGATGTTAACCCAACTGAACCTGGACTTGTAATGTTTAATTTCATGAATAGTATAAAGCATTTTCATAAACATGAGCCCCCTACACATGTAACCCATGCCTTTGGGAAGATGAAACAATAATTCCTGACAACAGATATAGAAAGTATCACCCTGAAAATAGCAGTTATTACAATCCGCAACACTGGAATAGCTTTAGAAGGAAAAAAAAAAAAAAAAGAACTCTAATCTGATCTGAGAAGAGAAGTCAGGGTGAAATGAAAAAAATACAAACAATAAAACAATGAAACTATTTTTTTTAAGTCTACCAACCTGTAAAATGTGTTTTTCTAGATAAAACTGTAGTCTTAATTGCAATTTCAGCAGAGCCTTGGTCTATGAAAATATTGATCAACCTGTCAAATATATTGAAAGATATGAAATATTAGAAATATGTGAAAAATCCAACAATGTTCAGTCTGGTCATCTGGACAGTTTCTATTTTTTGTTGAGAAACATTTCATCCTCCATCCGAAGGGCTTGCTCAATCTGAAGAATCACAAACAAATTGTTTTCCCCACAAAGCAGTTCACTCCTACAGTGGACCAACCAGTTTTCTGGTAATAAGATGGTTTCTGGGACCCGTCCTCTCCCCCGTTGACTCCTCCCACGCAACCACAGCCAAAGTGGTTCAAGACATCAAAGTTCATGCTTAATAATCCAAGTCCAGATGACCTGTCTGAACTTTGTTGGATTTTTTTTTTTTTTACCAGGATTATGTGCATGAACTGTGTAATATGTTTTTTTGCCATTTGTGAACATATGTAAACGTGCTAAAACATTGCATGAAACAGAGCCAAATATTTATTGCTTGGATAATTGAACCATCACAACAGATTAACCAGAAAACCAAACTATATTTTAAAAGATGCAAAAGAATAGGCCGTGAAGAAAAGTGTCAAAATAGAAACATTGTGCTTGAGTGATTTTGCCTCCCAGTTACTGACCTACGTTTTATTTTTGCTCTCTTGTTTTACAGAGGGGAAATTGTCTGTTTATGTCCAATGTCAAAGTCAAAGCAGATACAAGAACAAATAACACAAAATAATAAATGAGCTAAACAAGATGTGCCAAAAAGACGGAAGGAAATAATGAATAAAATAAAGCATAAAGAAAATCTAACAGATTTTGCAGACAATGTATTTTAGTGTAAGAACACACGTGTACATACTGTACGTCACATTTAATCACAGACTTAAAGAGGGTGTAGAAAAGGGCTTGTTCTACGCCTTTCAGCTTCAGACAGCAAATCTGCCATCGAAAGAGATGTGGGAAAATGTTCATGGAAAGACAGTTCCAGACTTTAAAATGTTCGGCTTTTGTCTGCAAGCTGTAGATTCAAAATTATGTTTGGTTTGATGAAAGATTTGGACATAAATAAAATCAAAACAAGATTTTCTTGTATAAAATCCTGAAGAAATTAAAATGTGCTTTCAGTTGGGCTCATTTTTTTTACACCTTAAATGGAAAGTGCAAATATTTATCTGAAAAAAGACTTGTGCATCATGTAAACATAATATGTAAACATGTAAACATAAATCTGATTCAGCAAATGATTTCATGAGGTGTTGTTTTTTTAATTTTTTGTCATTTTACATGTAGATTGTGTTCAGATAGTTATTGGCAAAATAACTGAATAGAATTTGTTTTCCTGCTTGTACTTTGTATTTTTACTTGGCTCTGATTAACACTGGCTCCCCTGAACAAAAAAAATGGGATAAATGATTTAATGAATGGGTGAATAGACTGACTGTTAAACAGAGAGCTTTCTGTTTACCAGTCGATCTATGATCCAACCCTCACCTATGACCACGAGCTCTGGACAGTGACCGTAAGAATGAGATTGTTTGAGTGGTTGAACTGAGTTTTCTCCGCAGGGTAGCTGGACTCTCCCTTAGAGATAGGGTGATCAGTTCAGTTATCCTGGAGAGACTCAGAGTAGAATCACTGCTCCTCCACCTCGTAAGGAGCCAGTTAAGGTGGTTCAGGCATCTGGTAAGGATGCTTCCTGGTGCCTCCAGAGCTGTCATTTCTAACCTGGGCCTGAAGCCCGGCCCGACCCAAATTCTGGGCAGGCCAGGCCATGATAATGTGCTGGATGGTTGGGCCGGGTCAGTGGCGGGCTTTTAATTGGGTCCACGGATCAGCCGCGATCCAATTATATGGTAACATGACTTGCCATACAATCACCAGCCACGCACAGCCATTTCACTGCGAGCTGACCAGCTCCGAAAGAGGTCAAAAGTTCAGTTAAGCTTCAGATGGGACTATACCGCCAGGAAGTGATCCATCGGCCAAATGGATATTCATTCAGCCGCTGCACTCAGAGGACGCTCACGGCCGACGACCCAGAGATCCCAAAGCAGACGTGTCAGAGCAGGGTCCATGTGTCTGAGTGATGCAGAAGAATGGAGGCAGAAGCAGGGATTTAATGCTCTTTGATGGCCATACAAGGACAAACACCACCTCAGCTCCAATCTTCTGCACCTTTTATTCAGCTGCTAAAAATTATAATAACAAATTAAAAATGTTGTGGGGGAGGGGGGAGACTGGGTTCGGACCATAATTACTGTTAATTTGTCGGGTTGGGTGGGGTTTGGAAATCATGGCTGTGGGCTGGGGCCGGGTCGGATCGGATTTTTTGGGCCCGAATGCAACTCTGCTCCCTAGGGAGGTGGTTCGGGTCTGTTTGACTGGGAGAAGACCCCCCAGGGAAGACCCAGAACTCGTGGGACTATGTCTCTTGGTTGGCCTGGGAACCTCTTGGAGTCCTCTTAGATGAGCTGGGAAAGGTGGCTGTGGAAAGAGATGCCTGGGCTTCTCTGCTCAATCTGCTGCCCCCACAACCCAATTTAGGAACAAATGGAAGATGATGGATGGATGGATGGATGGATGGATGGATGGATGGATGGATGGATGGATGGATGGATGG
>JARVGV010000002.1:19085508-19096812 GCA_031762435.1 Hypsolebias longignatus
TTTGAATGTCCAGAGGACCAGACTTAGCTTTTTTAGATTTTTCTACCTGGATTATTGAGCATGCATCAGGGTATACTGTGTTTATTTATCCTGGTAATAAAGTAATTTTATTGACCTGATTGTTGTTTTTAAGATCTGGTTCCAGAACCGCAGAGCTAAATGGAGGAAAGCTGAAACACTGAAGGAAATGGAGATGATGAGCAGGCCACACTTATCTTCAGCCAATAATCACCTGCTTTCTTATGAGGTAATGTCCCGTAAGACCAAAGAACGTTGCATTAAATGGAAAAACACCAGTCATTGCTTTTACTTTGCTTTGCTTTGCTGTTGAAGAAGCCTCCTTTCAGGGCAGTGCCCTGGCTGCCATGCTGCGTACCAGAACCTCTTCAGTCGAGGCTTTTCTTCAGATCCACGCCGTCACAGGCGCTGCTGACCGACACACATTCTTCAAGTCACAGGACTCTCTGTTTTGACACATCGGGGACAGAACGATAGCACCCTCATTATCTCCCAGTGCCGATTTGTTTTTCGTTTTGTTTAGTATTTTTTTATCAAATGTCTTGAAACTGATTACAAGTGTGAAGTATTGACGCAGACTTTAATCTATGAAATCTGTTCAATTGAATATGAATGTTGTGCTGGTAAAACAAGATAAAGCTACATGTACAGAGGATGTTCTTTTACCAATAAAAGCTGACCATTTAATTATTTCTCTTGCTCTTTTTTATTTTTTAATCTAAGTCTTTGTACTGAAGTGCCATTTTGCACTGTTTTGCAGCCATGTATTATGGAGGAGAGCTTTTTTTTTTTTTTTTTCATGACACCACACTTCCTTGTAAGAGATAAGATAGAGTCATGCCATGAAAAGTTCATCTGTTTGACTTTCTGGCAACCCCTCCTTATCTTAATTTGGACTTGTAAACTGGGGTTATTCGCAGGTCGGCTGGGTGATTTGAAGCACTGGTCGAATCGGTTCAGAGAGAAAATATCTAATGCAATATATACCTGCAGTCTCAGAGAAGACAAAAGCACTTTAATATTTGTTTTGTGTGAAAAGTTTTACACAGTTTGAAGGTTTTACAGTCCCTTTTAGTAGAGTCAGGTATACAGTCTATATTTGTGACAGACACAAACAGCTCACACTCCCTTTTTTTTTTTGTGACAATTGACAAGTGACCATTCTAAGAAAGATAGTAAAACAACCCCTTCAATGCCAATTTAATAACTGATTTGACAGCATCATAACTGATTGCAGAACTGTGAGAACACTTGAACTTCTCACCCCAGCCGTATCTCCTTTTATTGCACAGGTGATATAATGCCGGCTGCACGGGTGGAGTTTAGGCGGACAAAAATAGTTGGTGGGAAGCAACAAAAAACCTGGACTATTGTTAAACCAGAGTTTTATTATGAGGTGGACAGTTACAGAATGGTATTTATGGTGCAATTTGTTAGATATTAAATGCAACATTGTGATACTTTTGTGGATAAAATGCTCTTAGGGTTACAATAAAATGCTTTGTATTTTCTTTTTTTGTGTCTAACAGATCTGGCCTCGCTACTTTCTCCCATTATTTTTAATTTGTTATCAAATTATATCATGAAGAACTGAAGGGGTTTCAGTGAAGCTCGCAGAAAGTAATCACGTGCAGCTGATAGAAATTTGGAGTTAATCTATTTAAAGATGGCCACCACAGCTAATCAACATTTGCCAACACAAAAATGGTTATAATTTAAATTGCATAACTTTATTTTGAAGGTTTCACCAAAACAGCTACAAATTGGTTACTTTTTCCATGTGGAATGAGCTTAGTTTAAAACTTTAACGTGTTTTTGCCAATGTCTATTTAATTGTTCACCCTACATGGACACCATGAACACACAACATGTTTTGTGTATGATTCAGTAGCACGGCTGGTCAAAAATATCAAAGACATGCTTAAACCACACTTGATTAAAGGATACATTTTAACAATGGTTTGTAAGTAAACGTATGTCAAGCATTATTTTGAAATACACAAAAAGTATGCTAAACTATTAATTTGTTCAGTTTTTATTTTGTGTTTGTGAGTTGTGTCTCAGTTTAATGTTTAATTATCTTGTTAAATTCCTGCATTACATTTAATATATTACTTCCCTTTTCACACCTGAGTTCTGACTTCCTCACAACTGTTCCTCATTTTGCTGTTTGCTCCTCTGCAGTTCAGTTTACTTCATCCATCTTCTGTTATTTGTTCTCTTTATATGTGTTGCAGTCGTGTCATTGATGCTTGGTTTGTGTAATTTTTTTTATTAGACTTTGAAACCCTGAGTTTCAGTATCAATTGGTTTCATAGACTTTTATATTGGTGAGCTCCTTCCTGCACGTGTCCTTCAGCTTTTAACACATCTCCTAAAATCTGATTATTCGTTTTGTGTATGAGGGGCGTGGTGGTGCAGAGGCTGGAGAAGGTGAGTTTGTGATTGGAAGGACGCTGGTTTGACTCCCCACACTGACAACATCAAAACGTGGGTGTGAAAGGTGAAACACCACTGTCATTTGTTTAGTGTATATCTTTCTTTTACACTTTATATTTTTGCTATTGTTGGATGTAACTGGGACCCTGAGTACATGATTCTGTTCCGCCTCATGTACCACATGTGATGAAAAGACAATAAAATTGACTTGAACTTGAACCTGCCTCCACTCTTATTTTCCCCACTCTGGGCCCTTCAGCAAGGCCTTTAACCCCCACCATCCGCTCCCCCCGGCACCCTAGATGGCAGCTCTCTGCTCCACACAGAGGGCTGTGGTTGCTCGATAGTCTGTGGTTGACTCAGGAAGGGCATCCGGCGTTAAACAGATGCCAAGTCTTCACGCAAGGTAGTTCGCTGTGGCGATCCCTGAAGAAGAAAGCAGCTGAAAGAAGAAGAAGAAAGTTTTTGTGTACATACTGATGCAAATAAAGGGTTTTTGGATTAAAGCATTGATGTTTTCTGAACAATTTTTGAACTGGTTTCAGTATAAAAAATTGTATCTGCTGATCATTTTAAATGATCAACACATCAACTTCGCATCAAAATTGAACTTTTAACAGGTTTATCACTTATTGAGAAGCATTCAGGTATGGCTCACTTAGAACAGTAAAAGAAATGTGATTTGTAGAAACTTCATTTTTTTCCCATGAGGCTTTGCAAGAATAGTAAATCATTATTAAATTAATTATAATTGCACAGTGTGGTTTGAATTTGGAAAAAAAAGTTAATGCCAAACGTATTTAGATGTCTGACCTGATTGAGAATTATCAGATTTGATTCCTGCATTGAGCATGAACTTTCTTATTTAGATGTCTGTATTTTTACTACTGAGTTTAATTGTAAATCAGCTGAGATCAAGTTATTTGTGCAAAGAATGTCAGTATGGTGAAAAAATATACAACAGAAATAAAAAATATTTATTCTGTTTTCTGTTCAGACAGCATTTTATTCTCTGAGTTAAGTTTTTTTTTTTTTTTTATTGCTTGAGAAACATTTCAGAATTATTTTTTTTAATAATGGTGAAACTAATTTAATAAATGTAATAAACTGAAAATTGGTTTTATGAAGGAAAAAAATTAAATAAAACCTGTGGGAAACAATTAAAGTCCTTCAAGGGTCTTTTTAAAAAAAGTTAAAGTTTTACCAATATTTAACAAATGTCTCCGAATCAAATAATCAGTTTAGACTGTTTTCTGGCTACATAAACTACTTGTCTTGATTTAATGAAATTCTAAAACAATTTTTAATCTGATCATTATGTGTAAAAATGATGGAACAGGACGTTTCTGTATGTAACCAGCAGGTGGCGCCATTTGACCCATGAACAAGCAGATATTTCTCCCTCTGCTTCGCTGTGTCATACAAAAACAACAAAAAACAAAAACACCAGTGACTTTGTTTTGAACAAAGAGGCTTCCTTTTTCATTTTACTGTCCAAGATTTTCTTCTTCAAACTGTCACTGGTTCCTTAAAACAAATGTTGTGATTTTATTTTATTTATTTATTTGACCTCTCCTGTTTCTGCCTCAGGAGGGCAGAGGAGGGGCGGACACTCAGCATCCCTCAGCCTCCGCCCGTCTCTCTCCGGCTCTGCCTCTCTGACACCGAGGAGCGGCTGGGAGGAACATAAACACAAAAATATTTAAAAAATAAAATAAAGAAAGAAACTGTGAAAGTGTCCAGAGAGAGGTGATGGCCGCCGGTGGGGGATGCGGGGAGTCGGTGGATCAGTACCGGGCCGAGGTGGAGAGGCTCGCGCAGGAGCTGGCCGAGGCGAACCGGGAGAAGATCCGGGCTGCGGAGTGCGGTCTGGCCGTCCTGGAGGAGAACCAGGCCCTCAAGCAGAAGTACGGAGAGCTGGAAAGCGAGCAGGAGGCTCTCAGGAAGGAGCTGGAGCAGCTGCAGGAGGTGAGTCTGCTGGTGATGCTCGAGAAGCGCAGTGCGGCCATGCTGAGGCAGGTGTGCCATCCTGAGGAGCGCACACTTACATCTGGCTTTAGTCACAAACACAGACTATCTCGAGTCATTTGTCTTGTTTAAAAAAAAGAGGCATTTCAACTTAAAATACAAATAAATAAATAAATAAATAAATAAATAAATAAATAAATAAATAAATAAATAAATAAATAAATAAAAATCAGATGTTCGAGCAGTGGAAGTGGAGAAACGTTTCTTTCAAGTAACTCCACCCGAAGCCTTTTAGGTGTTTTATCATCCTAAAATAATGTGGATGTTTAGATTTCTTCACTTCTCTTTTAATACCAAAACTCAACAGAAGGTTTATGCACAAATACTTAGAAATAAATGAAGATGTTTAATTAGAAGCTGTTTGACTGGTGCTGGGAGTCAGCCATGCATAATGGATGCTGGGTGTTGCTTATTGCTCCTCATTATGGATACATGGGTCTGTTTATAGTAACAAGGTGCTGATGCTCACAAGACTTTGGAGTTCAAGGTGATGGAGAACCAAAAGCCCAAGAGGAAGAGCAGCAGTTGCATTTTTATGTGTGTAAGAAATAAACTTCCACATGGTCAACTCTATGTGTTGAATCTAAAATAAAAAAAAATGCTGATTAAATACAGAGATAAAATGTGTGTTGGTCAAAATACATTTTTAATACATCCATTCATTGCTGTGTTCTATTTTAATCTAAAATCAGATGATCTTCAGGAAGTCTTTTCTTCTAAGCTCATTTAATCCTTGATCTGACACATCTATTGACCCCGGTTCATTGTAAGGTATAGATTATAGAACCTGGTTAAGTTTTTGCTCATTTTTTTATTCAAGACCATGAGGACAAACACTTTTGGATGTTTAAGCTAATGTGGAAATAAAGTCTTTCTAAATGATTGCGCTGTTGAGCAAAACGTAAAAATATTGGGATGATACAGAAAATGTCAGGCAGCACTCCAGGGTTTTTTTAAGCACATATTTCTTAATGTGTTTTGATACACTTTGTATAATTTAGTTTAGAAATCAGATTTTATAGAACTGTAAAGTTATGCTGAACAGCCATCACTGCCTGTTTCACACTTTTTAATTAGGTGATTTTATTTTATTATTTTTTTTTTTTGCATGGATGAGGTCTAAATCAAAGAAAAGCTTGTGACAGATTTCACCTCTCTGTATTGTCTGTCAATCAACAGGTTTTTTTTATACTTATAATTACTTGCAACAAAACTAGGATTTTCATCACTCAGATTATATAACCTGAGCTGTCATCTCTTACGTCTGCACCGTTTCCCCCCTTTCTTTGTTTCTCATTCCTGTCTGCCGGTCGCCCCCTTCCATGAATATGAAAATCAATTCTCCAGAGCAAACCTTCCACAACATCATTTCTGCTCTCCATGTTCTCAGGAGATGACTCTTATCAAAACAGAGGTTTGAAAATGGAACAGCTTCCAGGAGATGGAATAAAATTTGACTCTAGTGGAAAGTCCAGTTTTAATTTTTTTGTCTTTAAATGCTGACAGATGACAACATATATATTCCAGTATTTGCCCGTAAGTGTTCCTGTGTGAGCCTGTGGGTTCATGTTGCTCCAGTGTTTGCTCTCCGTTCAGCCGTGCGCCCCCTCGGTCCAGATACCAGCCGGTGGAGATGCAACAGCTGCTCTTGTGCTGCTTCTGCTCCCAGTTTTAACACAGTTCACAGCTTGAACACAGATAACAAGGCCCAGCGGACTCAGCTGCTCTACTAAACATGTGTTTTGAAAATAAATTGTATAGCAGGTGGACAGATTCTTAAAATCCATCAAAACGAGAAGGTTGACTCTTCTTTTTAATGTTTTCTACAGAAGCACTTATCCACCAGATGAAGTCAAGCGCTGTGTGATCCATTTTCTCGTCTCCTTTGTCTTCCTCCTCGTCTTTCTCCCTGCTCCAGGGCCCAATCACACTTTTATTTCTTGTAGGCCAGTCCTCTGGATAGCTGCCTGAGCAGTGTTGACCCCCCACCCCACCCTGCCCCTTGTTCTGGCTTGTTAGTGCTTCCTCCAGGCAGAACCTCCAACTGGACAGTGGGGGAAGCAGAATAAATTTCACACTCTGAGTTGTAGCTTATTAATGTCTTTTGAATGGGTGTATGTTAGGATGTAATGGTTAGATACTCATTATTGTGTGATTAGTATAGTTTTGATCAGTTAAGTTAGTTATAACATTCAGGGGAATACTGTATAACTTTTCCTCTAAATCTCAAAAGTTATTCTGTGAAAAGTTGTTTGTCAGTCCGGCTGAAATTAAAACCCAATCTTCATCAGT
Organism: Hypsolebias longignatus; assembly: GCA_031762435.1. Lineage (NCBI taxonomy): Eukaryota > Metazoa > Chordata > Actinopteri > Cyprinodontiformes > Rivulidae > Hypsolebias > Hypsolebias longignatus. Next base: position 19,092,286 of record JARVGV010000002.1, read on the forward strand.
CCACTCTAAAAATCTGAAGCATGTGTGGGAACAAACCTGTGTGATTTTTCATGTTTGTGTGCTCGAAAGCAAATGTCAAAGACGATCTACATCATAAGTTGTGATTAATCAGATCAGTTGTTGTTCTTTGACAGACTGTGCCACAATGGATCATTTGATTTACATCAGGTTCAAAAATTGATTTGCTTTTTTTTAATCATTATTATTTGTTTGTTTGTTTGCAGACTTGTCTCATATTTGCTTTATGTTCTATACATTCATAACGGAAGCATATTTGATAGGAAGCAAATTAAGACTGATATTGTAATTAATATATTTGTCTGTTAGTTTTTGTAAAATATAGTAATAAGGTCTATTCAGGGGTACTGGAGAAGCAAGTCTGATCATTGGTTGAAGCTCAGATCCAGAAGGAACCATGCGGGTTCTGTTCTGGCCGTAGATCACTGAACCAGCTCTTTACCCTCACTAGGATCCTCAAGGGGTCATGGGAGTTTGCCCATCCAGTCTACATGTGTTTTGTGGACTTGGAGAAGGTGTTTGACCATGTTCCTCGGGGTACATTGTGGGGGGTGCCCCGTATGGGATTGAGGGCCCGTTACTATGGGCTGTTCAGTCCCTATACAAGGCGTGCGAGAGTTTTGTTCACATTGCCAGTAGTGACTCGGACCCCTTCAGGGTGGGAGTTGGTCTTTGCCAGGGCTGCCCATTGTCACTGATTCTTGCAGCCAAGGGGTGGAGGGAGTCTGGTTCGGTGGCCTCAGGATTCCATCTCTGCTCTTTGCAGATGATGTGGTCCTGTTGGCATCATCATGCCGTGATCTTCAACTCTCACTGGAGCGGTTCACAGCCAAGTATGAAGCGGCTGGGATGAGAATCAGCACCTCCAAATCTGAGGCCATGGTCCTCAACCGGAAAAGGGTGGATTGCTCTCTTCAGGTTGAGGTTCTGCTTCAAGTAGAGGAGTTCAAGTATCTTGGGGTTTTACTCACAATTGAGGGAAGAATGGAGTGTGAGATTGGCAGATGGATTGGTGCAGCATCTGCAGTATTGCAGATTCTGTACCTGTCCATTGTGGTGAAGAGGGAGCTGAGCTGTAAGGCAAAGCTCTCTCTTTACTGGTCAGTCTACGTTCCTACCCTCATGAGCTCTGGGTAGTAACCGAAAGAATGAGATCGCAGATACAGGCAGTTGAAATGAGTTTCCTCCGCAGGGTAGTTGTACCCTCCCTTAGATATAGGGTGAGAAGTTCAGTTATCCAGGAGAGACTGGATTAGAACTGCTGCTCCTCCATGTTGAGAGGAGCCAGTTGAGGTGGTTTGGGCATCTGATAAGGATGCCCCCTAGACACCTCCCTTGGGAGGTGCTTCAGGCATGTCTAACTGGGAGGACACCCCGTGGAAGACACAGGACAGGCTGGAGAGGATTTGTCTCTCGGCTGGCCTGGGAATACCTTGGAGTCCCCCCAGAAGAGGTGGCTGTGGAAAGAGATGTCTGTGCTTCCCTGCTCAAGCTGCTGACCCCGCGACCCGACTTTGGAACAAGTGGAAGATAATGGATGGATGGATGGATGGATGGCTGGCTGGATGGATGGCTGGATGGATGGATGGATGCTATAACTTCAAATTTCATCAAGCCATAATTTATTTCTGATGGAACGTTGTAAAAATATCAGATGTTGAAACTAAGGAATTTGGAATGCTTTAGAAAACAGTAAAAATTTGAGTTCAAAGACATCAACACATTTCAAAAAAGTTTTGATGGGCAACAGAGGTCTGCAAATGGTAGAATATGAAACAGATGGAAGAGCATTCAGCAATAATTTGATTAGTTGGCATCAAGTCAGTAAGAGGACTGCATATAAAAAACAATTTAGACAAGCTGAATCTTTCAGAAGCAAAGATGGGCAGAGGTCACTATGGCATCAAAATGTGGGTGGGAAAGGTGAAACACCCACATCTGCCTTCACCCCCATTTGCCCCACTCTGGGCCCTTGAGCAAGGTCCTTAACTCCCATCATCTGCTCCCCTAGGCTAGATATGCTAAGGGCTAGCATCGCAATATTGTTTGTCGCTGCTCCCACCTGTGACAAACACTGGTGAATTTTGTCAGTCAGCTTGGTGGTGAGCTGGTTGCCAGGAAATGGAGGGGTAATGCTTTGACCAACATATCTCACTGCTCTCACCCCGAAGACAGCCTTGTAGCAAAACAAGAACGTTTCTGTGGGTTTAGTTTATATTGGTTGAATTTCTCACTGTTTCAATGTTCCCACAGGTTCAACAACATCTCTGGCTCCCTTAAGAACGCAGAACCAATCAAAAAAGCTCAAATCAAGATGGAAAGACAATAAGAGTGACTCTTCACCTCTTCCACCTTAGACTGCTTGCCTCGTTCCTGTTCCTCTGCGACTTTCCCTTTAACCAACTGCTTGCTGCATGCTGTGAAGGAATCATCAACTCACCTTCACCGCTGCTTCCTGAGGCACCATCCATACGATGAGGGCATTTTGTGAACACTTGAAAGTTTTTACATGATATAAGCCTTGCATCATCATGGAAACAGCATCTTCGGAACACAAAGCAGAAACAATGATGGCAGATTGTATTTTGCTATAAACTACAGCAGAACCTTTGTTTGCTGTACTATTTCAGTTTGCAGAGAGCAATGATGAACAAAAACGCAGTGTGACTCTTAAAGAGAACTAGGCAGGAAAAATAAGAAAACTGGGTTTGTGTATTAAATTTGGCACCCAGAGCCCAAACTTTATGCACCCGGTCCACTCCATTTTGTATTTTTGGTATATTTTGGTGGCAGTGTTACACGCCTGGCATAGTTACTAAAGTGTTTTGTTTTGTGTACGGTGTTCTGTGGTGGGGGGGGGGGGAGCATTTTTAAAAACGTTGCCGTGTTTACGGTGGTATTTTAAATTTTTTTTTTTAGAAATGACGAAAATCTGTTTTTATGATGACAAGCTTCAAGTCTCCCAGCTTATTATTCCCTCACACTAGATGCCCCTTTTTTTTTCTGGCAGCTCTGTCATAATATCCAAACTTGTCCTCAACTCTTCTTATCATGTAGTGATGTATTTACATTAGAACATGCATGTAGACAACATGTTGTGTGTTTTTAATGACTTTTTGTTTCCAGTATTAAAGAAAAAAATGACCGGCACAAGGAAAAAGTAGCATGAACTCGAAAACTTTCTGTCAAGTTACAACTCAAGTTATGATGGTTTGTAATGAGAATTTATTAGCACAAAAAAGAGTAACTTTTAAAAAGGTTGATTGATATTTACAGTATTTTTATTTATTTATTTTGAGCGGGAGATCGTTCAAAATTACAGACAAAAGCTGCATCACTTCTGGTTTAAATCAAACTGTCAAGCTCTAAATAGTATTTTCCGTTTGTGTAGGATTTTATTAGTTTTACACGTATGACGTGTTAATTCTCTAAATAACTGGTTGAGGTCAGGGGCCACAGCAGATTATGGTTTCATGCCCTGGTTATTGACAGAGGAACCTAGTTCTCCACTTCAGCCACTCAGATTAAAGGAGCAGCTGTAGATCAGTTGTCCTCCAATGAGAAAGTCGGAGGTTTGATTCCACTATCAGGCCCAGGCTGAAGTGTCCCTGGGCAAGACACTGAACCCCTCATTGCCTCTGGTGTGTGTTCATCGGTGTTTGAATGTCATAAAGCTTTGATTAGCCTCTGTAAAGATGCTGTATGAATGGCTGCAGTAGCTTGGTGGTCAGTGCCGTGGTTTTGTAATCCTGAGGTTGCGGGTTCAAGCCCAGGTTGTGTCAGGAAGGGCATCTGGAGTAAAACAAATGTCCAAATCTTTCATGTGAGTTCACTTGCTGTGGCAACCCCTGAAGAAGGAAGCAGCCAAAATAAACAATACGGGGGGATGCAAAGAGCAGACAAGATGGGCCTGTGAGCAAAGTTCTTAACCCACCATCTGTTCCCCCCAGGTGCCCTGGATAGCAGCTCTCTGCACCACACAGAGGGCTGTGGTAGCTCGGTGATCTGTGGTTACATCAGGAAGGGCATCTGGCATAAAGCCAATTGCCAAGTCTTCGTCCAAGTTAGTTCACTGTGGCGACCCCTGAAGAAGGGAGCAGCTGAAAGAAGAAGAAGGACGGCACAGATTGTGCTGGAAAGCACTTTGAGTATCCTGGTTGATTAGAAAGGTACTATACAGTATAAGTACATCTATCCATCTGTTATCTTTACCTGCTTCTTCCTCTTCGGTGCGTGGGGGAATTTTCATTCTGTAACACAAAATTTGCCAAACTGTTTTAACAGTTAGCTTGAAAAATAAAAATAAATAAATAACACGAGTCACACTTTAAAGTGTGTGTGACATGATGTTTGAACTTTGCATAAAATGGCACAACATATATATGTTGTATCATTCAGCTATGTTCGTTTTTGCAAACAAAATGATAAATACAGGTAGTCCTCGGTTTACGACCGAGATCCGTTCCAACGGCCCGGTCGGATACCGATTTGAACGTAAACCGATGCAAC
>JARVGV010000002.1:19118872-19131092 GCA_031762435.1 Hypsolebias longignatus
CAAAGACACCACAAGGGATGCAGTGACCGGGGATCGAACCTGGGTCCTTTGGGTCCCAAGCCGTCTGCCCTGCCTCTTCACCATATATATAGTAATTTGGATATAAACCAACTTATATATTCAAATAAGTCACAATTGTTGATTTTCTTTTTTCAGGCAGACTATTTTTTTTTCTTGTCAGCCTTGAGTTCTGCTGGTACGTTCAAGATCCAAAATGGCCAGATGTGTGGGCATTCCACTGGTCCATGCTTACGAGACTCCTCCAAGGTTGTCCTCAACATGCTGGCAAGTCCCAGAAGCTGCAGGTGGCCTGTGATTCTTACAAATCACTTCCATCTTATGGTTTAGCTTGTAAATCAGCGGATTTTGAGTACTCAAAGCACAAACCAAACCTTCACACAGACTTGGCAGTTTTGCCATTGCCGAAACTCCTGCCACTGTCTTCCTTAATAGCAAATAGCATTGGAACCTGCTGATGCCAAAAAGCAAACCCTGCAATCATGAATCCAATTATATAAACATCTTCAACATCCTCCTCAGACAAAACAGAAAAACACATCAACCCCCGAACGCCCCACGGATCCATGACATATCCTGCTACGTGAGTCTCAGCGGGGCAGGAGGGCACTCAAGGACGCTGGCGCTTTGTTGAAAAGATTTTGTCGATTGCGTTGAAATCTTAAAGGTTTTGCAAATTACCAGAATAAAATCAAACATAAAAAAACGTATCCTGAACTCTATTGAATAGTGTGGTTTTGAAAGAGTGTACTGCAGTAGTTTTTCAAATATATTGACATGTAATTCTGAAATGTGTGTATGCACTCAATCTAAACAAAGCACACTTATCTGCAAGCTTTAACAAATCTGCAGCTGATCCACAATATTTAACATGTTAAAAACTGTTGGACTTAATCCCAAGTAGCTCTTGATCGAATATATCTACTTTCAGTCACTTTAGCTGTTTTTGCAAACAAACCAATGGGATTGTTGGCAGTCATTCAAAAATTTTACTCACAAATTTTAATTTTAAGGACAAATTAATCAATACGAGGAAGAAAATTGTGCATAACTAGTTTATTTATTTAGCATATTTTGACAGTTTCCATGATACAGAATGTAAAACTGAGAGACTTTGCCTGCTTGGATACTAAAATCAAAATTTATCATAATTTTACCACACCTGTTTTTAAATTTCATCCCCTCTGTTTGGTTTATAGGTGTGATAGTTAAAATTATGCTATATAAGGAGAGGAAAAAGCTTTTAGCTTTGTTTTTAGCTTGGAGTTTAGTCCTTGTTTTAAAAAAGAAGAGGCTGATGCAGTTTTCTCCTCTCTCCTTCCACAGGTGGAGTACGAGGGACTGAAACATGAAATCAAGGTGCTGGAAGAGGAGACTGTCCTCCTTAACAGCCAGCTGGAAGACGCACTGCGCTTAAAGGAAATCTCTGAGGGTCAGTTGGAGGAAGCCCTGGATGCCCTGAAAACTGAGCGTGAGCAGAAGAACAATCTGAGGAAAGAACTGGCCCACCACATCAGCCTGAGCGACAGCGTTTACGGAGCAGGGGCCCATCTGGCGCTCACTGTCACTGGCGTTGAGGGTCTTAAGTTCCCCGAGGAGACCAACGGAACCAATGGCTCTAACGGCGGCGTTGGTCCTGCCGCTAACGGCAACAACGAAGACTGCAACCGCTGCAACGGTCACCTCCACAATGGATCAGGGTTAGTTAAGATGAACGGGGAGTACCGAGCAGGCAGGAAAGGAGAAGGCCTCGTCCCAGACCTGTTCAGTGAGCTTAACCTGTCCGAGATGCAGAAGCTCAAACAGCAGCTGCTGCAGGTTGGTCACCAAGAAATTTTTTATTATTAAACCAGAGTGTAAATGGAAATATCAAATATGTACGGCAGCAGAAATGCTTTAACTTGTTTTGGCAATGAGTGTCAGTTTTTAAGATTCTACCTGAATGCCAGTGTCTAAACTGTTTTAAATGACATGGAGCTGCTGAGTGGGTTGAAAAGGCCTCACAGCAGATCAGAAAACCCACCGATCATCCCTCCCACAGTAGATTTCAGTTTGCAGAGGTGGAAATAATTGCTGTGCTCAGTTTCTCTCTAATTACATTTTAGTAAAAAATAAAAATAAAAAAAAATTCAATATGGAGGCAGTTTTAAAACTAAAACAAATTTAATGTTTACTTCATAATAAAATGCAGATACAGTATACTATTTTGTATTCAAACCTATTGTAAGAGGCATGGTTTTAACACGTTCAGTCAGTGCAAGCTCATGTGTGTTTAGACCCAATGATTACAATACTGTATTCTTAAACATACTGTAACACTAAACTAATGCTAATGCTAAGAAGACATGTCAACTCAGCAGTAATAGTATAATAATAATCTGTTTTTTTTTTTGTTGACATTGACATCAGATAGTCTGTCGTTCCATCTGCAGCTGGTTCAAAACTCTGCTTCTACACTCCTAACTGGTAACAGGAAAAGAGCCAGTGCCACTCCTGTACTGGTGTCTCTCTTCTGACTTCCTGTTGACCACAGAATTGATTTTAAAATTATGTTTGATTTTAAGGATTTGCATGATCGGCACCTGAGTATTTATTTGAACTAATCTGTATTTATTCTAACTCAAGGTGCCATAAATCATGTAAATAACTACAGATGTTGTGTTGATCATTAAGGGAGGTGTGTCCCCACCGCTGTGGAACAAACTTTGATTCTTAAAGATACATTTGTTTTCTTTACGTTTTTATTGAATTAATGTTTTGGCTTTTAAGTAATCTTGGTGTTTTGCTTGTTTTTAAACCCTGGGGTCATGGGAGCTTGATGGTCAGACAATTTTTCTGCCTAGCCACTGTTTTTGAGAGTTTGTGGCTTTAGAAACGCAGCAAATTGAGATATTTTGCTGTATTTGTCATGGAGTTGTTTTCATTTTTTTAATTATTACTTCATTCAAACTTATTTTTGAGATGGTTTAAGAATTATTTTTTTATTTTTTTGACCGTGTGTTGTCTTGTTTCCATGCAATGACGAAATGTGTGCTCTGCGTTTAACCCATCGCACATGAGATACACAAAGGGTGGAACAGCGTGCAGCTATGTGAGTGCCTGGGGAACAGTTGGGGACTAGGTATCTTGCTCAAGAGCACCACAGCATGTGGTCATGGCGGGGAATTGAACCTGTGACATTCTGGTCCCAAGTCAGCTGCCCTACCTCTACACCACAGCGGCCCGAATATACACTATGGATATATAAATATATACTACTTGAAACAAAATGTCTTTTATTCCCCGTTTTTAAGAAAAGCAGTCTAGGTTGTGCAATTAAATGAATTTGCTAAGTAAACTGACATTAGAGCACTAATCCTCTGTCGTTTTTATCATGGTAATAATGTTGACACGTGGGTCATAGAGGTTGGGCAGGTTTATAACTAAGCCCATCTGCAGTACTGATGTAGTTTCTTGAAGTTGCTTCCCAGACGTCACTTTAGGACCCAGTTTAACATGACATCTACATATAATCCCATGTTATTCCTCCATCTTGTAGGTGGAGCGTGAAAAGGCAGCCCTGCTCATGAACCTGCAGGAGTCTCAGACTCAGTTACAGCACACGCAGGGCGCTCTGACGGAGCAGAGCGAACGCGTCCATCGCCTCACCGAGCACGTAAACGCCTTGAAACACCTCAGTGGAGACAAAGAGCTTGATGACCCACAGGAAAGTGAGAAACCTGATGGTGGCTCCTTGTTGCCGACAGCCCACACTCACCGCAACCTTGATGTCCACGGGTTTGAGATCCTGGAGTGTAAGTACAAGGTGGCGGTGACGGAGGTTATTGACTTGAAAGCAGAGCTGAAGGCCCTAAAGGAGAAGTACAACCAGGAGGTGGAGGGACAGGGGGAGTGTCACAGCGACGACAGAGTCCAGGCTCTGAGTGAACAGGTTTGTCAGAGTCACAATTAGCTCATGCGATTCATCAGCAGCTCGCACACGTTTAAATAATGTCTCTTCTCAGATATCATATCTGGAGCGGAGCTACCGTGAGAGCCGGGAAAGGGTGGTGAGCCTGGAGGCCGAGCTCCGAGCAGCGACGAGCACTGCAACAGAGAGTCAGAGCATGCTGAACGCAGCGCAGGATGAGCTGGTGACGTTCAGCGAGGAGCTGGCACAGCTCTACCACCACGTCTGTCTCTGCAACAACGAGACGCCGAATCGCGTCATGCTGGACTATTATCGCCAGAGCCGCATCACGCGCAGCGGAAGCCTCAAAGGCTCCGACGACCCTCGGGCTTTGCTCTCTCCTCGCCTCACGCGACGCCTCGCTGCAGCATCTGCAGCCTGCTCCCCTGACCCCTCACGCAGTCCTTTGGACTCCCCATGCACTCACCACAGTGAGCCGCCGACTAACTCAGTGGACTCTTCATCCTGCCATAGTAGCCCCAGCCGCAATATCACAGGGTCGCCGACCATCAGCATCTCTCGTTGCCCTTCTCCAGTGCCCGCAGATGCAGGTGGGGATCTGCGAAAGGAGCCAATGAACCTCTACAACCTAAATGCTATAATCAGAGACCAAATCAAACATCTCCAGAGAGCTGTTGATCGTTCGCTGCAGCTGTCCAGGCAGAGAGCCGCTGCCAGGGAGCTGGCACCGATGCTGGACAAAGACAAGGAGTCCTGTATGGAGGAGATTCTGAAGCTCAAGTCCCTGCTGAGTACCAAGAGAGAACAGATCGCCACGCTAAGGCTGGTGCTCAAAGCCAATAAGCAGGTAAAAGCTTATAATTTTGTCTAAAGCATAGTCGTAAAATGTTTTAGAAGAAACACTCTTTTAAACGTAGTGCCCACTTTTGCAGACGGCAGAAAACGCTTTGGCTAACCTGAAGAGCAAGTACGAGAATGAAAAGGCGATGGTGACAGAGACCATGATGAAGCTGAGGAATGAGCTGAAGGCTTTAAAAGAAGATGCTGCCACGTTTTCCTCTCTCAGAGCCATGTTTGCCACACGGTAAGAGACAATCCACCCACACACTAAATATATATTTATTACATGGAGAGAAAAATATGAAAAAGGAAGATGCTAGCGGGTGTTTTGTTTCTCTGCAGATGTGATGAGTATGTTACCCAGCTGGATGAGATGCAGAGACAGCTCGCGGCAGCAGAGGATGAGAAGAAGACTTTGAACTCGCTCCTCCGTATGGCCATCCAGCAGAAACTGGCCTTGACCCAACGTCTTGAAGACCTGGAGTTCGATCATGAACAGATTCACCGTGGCCGAGGTGCTAAAGTGCCCAAGATTAAAAGCAGCCCCCCTAAAGTAAGTCACAGACATGCCTCCACAACTCTGAAACACTCTGGCCATTCTCCAACATCACTTCCCTGAGCCTTCATGGTCTTAAAGCCCAAAATCCCTCTAGGTCAAACATGGGCTACTGTAAACTCAATCCAAGCACCAGTTGCAGACTCTGAGAGGCTAATAATAGATTTCAGATGCGTCATTGATCTAAGACCGGTCAACAGCCCATATCTTATAGGCCCAGTTCCTGCAGCCATGACAGTATCCCCTTTCCCTCAGAGAAGGAAGATCAATGATAGTCATCACGCCCACCAGCCAACAAAAAGAGGCAAAGGTAGGACACAGAAAGAAGGGGACAAAAACAGATTTTATGTTTGATTTAAACATGCAGCAACACTCAGGGAGGAACTGCTGACACTGCGCTCAGTTACAGCCTTATCTCAAAATGGACCCAAACCGAACAGGATATCTTTTTAAGAAACAGATGATAATTTAATATCAGAGATAATTCGTCAAAAATGTTCACCATTTTAAAGCTTGGTCTGGTTTATGTCCTTTCAAGAGTACTGTAAATGTTTAAAATTGGGAAAACAGGAAACAGAAATGATTGTAGCGTCATCTTTAGTTAGGTGAGTAACAGCACCTCCTGGTGGAAGATTTTGTGAATTACACCTTGGAATATTTTTATTCCTAATTTGTCACATCATTCCTGTTAGTTGCTTTCTGAGCGTGTTTTCGAGAGCAGCTCATGTTTTATTAGCAAATAAACCAGTTGCATCTCCATTTTTAATTTTACCACTGAGTGAAACAATGGATTTTCCTTAAAGTGCAGTGTAACCAACTTTCCACTAGATGGCAATATAGAGTTTTGAGTGTCTAATAAATGAAAACGGGATTATGTTTTAAAAATGCAGTGGCTCCATGAAGTGGATGTTCTGAAGTTCTACATAATTAAATTATTAAGGATTTGTTCCATTTCTTCCTCCTGTATGTAGGATTCAAATAGATGTTGAACTGAAGATATTTCTGTGTAACTGTGTCCATGTCACAGTCTGATTTCTAACATGGTCCGTCATTGTGGTCACATAAAACAGGTTAACAATGTTTGTTTCATAGGATTGATGTAAAGCAAAGACCAGGATCAGTCCAGTTCTGTTGTATGAAAGTAACTTTTAGAGTTTTTTCCCTCTAAGCTGAAGCCTCCCCTTGTCTTGTCCACCCTGTTTTCTCTGTCTTGTCTACGACTATCACCACTCTGTATATTTGTCTAATTTATCAGTTTTTTGTAGATTGTCAGCAGCCTGCTGTCTCAGTACCGTCACTCTCCCCACAAATAAGGCGAGGGAGAGCCTCCCTACGCCGCAGGTAACGAGTTAGAGAACCTGCTGATTTCTCCACATTTCTTAGAGCAGAACTCCTGCATCCATATTGGTCCTGCATGTTCTCAGTCTTCACATGTGCAAAAACGCAGTAATGGATGACTGAAACACCTAATGTAGCAACAGCACATGTCACTGGGTGAAGGAGTGAAGAGGTTTTCACTTTGCATGCTTAACCTTGCATGGTGGCTTTGTCTACATGCTTATTTCATTGTTTTTGGTCCTTTTCATGAGCCTAGACTTCAAAAACACAACATATATAGTTAATGTTATAGGTCAAACTTTGATTTATGGTCTCAAACAGCTGATTAGGGCTTTTTAATGGAAGATGCAGATTTTTATTTTATTTTATTTTATTTTATTTTATTTTTTATCAAAAACAAACAATAGCCATTATGTAAAACTTTTTTGGCACATACATTTAGTAGTTTGGCTTTATTTATTTATTTATTTATTTATTTATTTATTTATTTATTTATTTATTTATTTATTTATTTATTTATTTATTTATTTTACATTTTGTATTAGAAATAAACAGTACATAAATATTGTCCAGGGTGCTTGGTAGTCTTAAGAATAGGTCTCAAAATGTTTGAGCACCATCTTGAATTTGTCCTGTTGGGTTTATTTTGTTTGTCTCATTGATTTTAGTTGAAAGACACTGAGTGAGAAAGGTTTAAACACTGTCCAACCACTTACTATTTCAGATAGCCATAGTAAAAATAAAAAACAAAATGGTTTTCCTTAATCTAAGAAACAACTTGCTTCTTTCAATCTACCTGCACATTAATAATTTGCTGGGTTTTGATTAATTTAAATTGTAGTGTGTGATGAAAAATCAATGGTTTTTGCTCATTTGTAACAACAGTCTGGCTCACTTTTCCTGTTTTTAATCTTTGCACTAAGCTCAGCTATGTAACCCTGCAGCCGGTTGTCTTTTTATTATTATTTTAATCTAACCCTTAGTTAGAAAACTAAACTGTTTTTTCCTTAAATTATTTTACTTTCCTTCAGAAAACCACATTTTTTTTTAGGCATGTCATTTTTTTTGCATTGTTTACTTGCATACAGTATAACTTTATTCTTCTCTATAGCTTCTTTTCATTGTGCATAAACGACCAGCCTTTTATTTCATTTTTGTTTTCTTCTTCTCGTGATTCTGTCTGTTTTCAGTCGTAAACATGTGGCAGAGCTCCTGGAACACCAGACAGTCATGTCCAGCAGCCACAGCCTCCTCTCCTCCTGTGACCCACGTAACTGCCTGGCCCACCAGCCCCACTTTCCGGGTACGTAACGACGCCGCTCCAGCCCCAACCCCAGCCTCGGTCTGGTAGGAGTCACTCGGAGGCAGAGACATCCTGGATGAGGGATTTATTTTCCCTCAGCCCAGTAGTGGAACCCGGTGCTTACAGGACTCTGTCCCCTCCCCAAGCTCTACGTGGCCCGGCTCTGGCAGGCCCTCTGGTTCCCTGGGTTGCAGAGGAGAAGGAGGACGTGCTTCCTCCATCTGTGGAAGTGACTTCCTGCCATGGAAGCAGAAAACAAGACTAAACTGAGTGACACTGCACTGGGATTTTCTCCTAACACAAACTATTTATTAATAATTTATTGTCTATTTATTATTTATTTCATATACTTAGAATTATCTTTATGTTTTTGTTATTTTGCCAGGTGGAAATGGAGACTTGTTTTTTCTGCGGTGGTAAGGATGGTTGGTTTTCTTTCCAACCAAACTTAGACATTACAGATGTTCTTTTCCATCACTCACCTAACCATAACATACAGCATCGATAATGATATTTTTGTGAGTTTAACTATTCATAATGAAAACAATTCTCTTTTTCCATGCAGTTGTTTGAGGAGAAAAGCATTTTAATTTGAAAACAAATGTTTGATCATGGATGGATTTCAGCTACCTTTGACCTTTGTTGCTTTTGAACAGATTTTAATTTTCAAATCAGTTGCACAAATAGTGTTTTTATACCGCTTAATTGTTTGTTTGTTGGTTTGTTTGTTTGTTTGTTTTTCTACGAGAGCTTAAAGCTTAAATCTCACAGACTGTGACAGAATAGCGTTTGAGTGTTTGAGGACAAGATTTTTTTTTTGTTTCCATTTTGAATTGCACAGGTTTGAGTGAACAAAAGTGAAAGTGTTGAATTGCTGTTACTGTCATGTTGACATCGTCTTCCTCTCATTGTTTTCTGGGATTCTCATCGAGTGGTTTCTACACTGCAGTTCCCTTTATCACGACAGACGGAAGTAACATCCAGAGTGACATTTTCATTATCCTGCGCTACACTTGTTGTCACATCTTCTCCGTTAGCCGCCTCCTTGTGCTTCCACCAAACAGAATGCAGTACAGTACAAGCACAAATATGCACCACGCAGTAAAGCAATACAGTAGAGGTAGGCTGATCTGGATACATTGATCTTTTCTTATTGCTATCATTATGTATTAGCCAGCAAACTATCAGACATAAGTTTGTGGTGGCTAAATCTAAATATTTCCCTTTCTTAAAGGCTAAAATCTAAATTCTGGCATTTACATTGCAGTTTCCACCTTTCTGCAGTTTTCACAAACATCACTATCTCTTGTTTTAAACATTTATCTGCACTGATGCTGGTCAAATAAGAAACTTTGAACTCCATAGACAGTATTGGTGTAATGACATCATTTCTGTGGCAACAGTCAATGGACTTCCTGTTCAGTGTGCGTGTGTGTCTGATTTGTCTTTAACTGTATAGATTGTTGCCTTTGCAGCGACTGACTGATGAAAACGTGTACTCAGAAGTATCATCTGACTTCCTGCAGGTCCATCGACTCTGATTTTGTTTGCATTACTGTAGTTGGCGAGAAATGCATGAAAGGAATTATGGTTTAAAAGAATTGTATGCTGTAATGGGGTTTACCATTTCTCCATCATTTAGGTATTAAACTGGTTACCACATGTAAGTAAATTATTCTGTCCTTTGTGTTTGTTTTTCTGTTTAATGAACTTTGGTGACAAAGAAGCAGCGTGACTTTGTGCATCAAACTGCAAATAGGTAGTTTGAAAAGAAGCAAAACATCAATTTAACTAAAATGTTCATGTCTGTAACTCTGCGTCATCTTAAATTGAAGGTGTGAAGCACGTTTTAAAGTAAAAAGATGGTTTGAATAAGTATCAGACTGGAGACTGGAGATGAATTGTAGACTTTCAGTAGTAAATTCAGAGAAAAGTATTTGATGATGTGAACATCCTGTTTGTGTGTTACCAAATTGGCTCTTTTCACAGGCTTCTGTTTAATATGTTTAAATTACAGAACAGTTTTCACTGCAACGGTAAATGTTATAGCAAAATGTAAACACATCGGCCAACGTTTGTTCAGAATAACTGTGAAGCTTAACATGCATTTAAAAAGAAGTGGAAAAATAAGTAGAGAGCTATTAGCATCATAAAGTAACTATAAAGGTATTTTTATAGATGCAGTACTGCCTTTTTTAAATGTTAAAGTGCTAAGGCTGCATATTTGCAATTTATATTTGGGTTAAAGGCTACATAAGCTGCCTGTATGGAAGCCCATTTGTGCCACTTTGAAGCAAATTCTGTCATGTTGGGAGATGCTATCAGTTCAGTTCAATTCAATTTATTTATTTAGCCCCAAGTCACAACAGAAGTCATCTCAGTGCACTGAACAGAAACATTCATTTACATACAAAGAAAGTTAATAACATTATTTATCTGAGGAGCAGACTGATTTGAATTTAACTTTCTCGCAGAACTCTCATCTTGAGCAAGCACAAAAGCAACGGTGTAAAGGAAAAACTCCCTCATGAAGAAGAAACCTCCAGCAGAACCAGGTTCAGGACAAGCAGCCATCTGCTTCGACCTGCTGGTTTTGAGAGGAACAGATACACAATGGCAGGTCGAGAATCACGTGTTAAGATAGAAATAGTATCAAAAATTATTCAATTTTAACAATTCATTTTAAGAAATGTGGTCAGTTTGTCCTCCAGTAGTCTAAGCTTAAGGAAGCACGACAAGCCATCCCTAACTAGATTTATCAAAAAGGAAAGTCTTAAAACTGGTCAATGTGTCAGCCTCACGGACAGAAGCTGGAAGTTGGTTCCACAAGAGAGGAGCCTGACAACTGAAATATCTTCCACCCATTCTACTTTTGGAAACTCTAGAAACCACAAGTAAGCCTGCATTCTGTCAATAATAAGATCTCAAAGTTACAATGGAGCTAGGTTGTTGAGAGCTTTGTAGGTTAGAAGTAAGCTTTTGACTTAAATTCTGGATTTGACAGGGAGCCAATAGAGAGAAGCTAAAACTGGAGAAATATGATCTCTCCAACTCCAGTTAAGACTCTGGCAGAGGCATTTTGGATAAACTCATGATTTTTTTTAAAATTATTATTATTATTTTTGGACACCCAGATAACAAGCCATTGTAATAGTCCAGTCTAGACTTGACAAATGCATGAACCAGTTTTTCTGCATTATTTTTAGATAAGAGGTTTCTAATTTTAGTGATATTACGCAGGTGGAAGAAGGTGGTTCTAGTAAAGTTTTTAATGTGAGGGATAAAAGAAAAGTCCTGATCAAAAATAACACCAACATTTTTAACATTAGAACAGGAGGCCAGATTAATGCCATCTAAGGAGGGTGAAAGACTGAACAATTAATTCCTAAGATGCTCAGGTCCAAAAACTAAAACCTCAGTCTTGTCTGAGTTCAAAATCAGAAAATTTAGAGTCGTCCAGGTTTATTTGTCTTTAAAACATCCTTGTAGTCTAAGTAGCTAACAGGAGTTATGCATGGACAAATATAATTGTGTATCAAATTTAAAAATACAGTAAGTGCTTTTTTTCTTCTGAGGTAGTACTTTTTATGACCACTAGATGCCCCCCCCTCCCCCCCATGAAAAAATTACCAGCCGCCACAGCTTTAAACGTAATTTGAAAACCAAGAGGGAGGGGGCCTGTCTGACAAGCACAGGTCACGTTCCAGAGTCTTGGGCCTGCTACAGAGAAGGCCCTGTCACCTCTGCGTTTAAGACGAGTTCCTGGAACTGTGACAAGTAACTGGTCCACTGACCCCAGAGCACATGGTGGGACATATATGGGTGTAGCAAATCAGAGAGATGGGGGGGAGGGGGGCGAGACTGTTCAGCGATTTGTAGACATACAAGAGAATTTTGAACTGGATTTGGAGATGAACTGTGTTGTGGTTTTATATCATTTATGCTTCATATGTTAATCAAATGTAGTCACAGGTCTCTTATGTGTGTTGACCTCATGATTTTAAGTGTCCTTTAGAAGTTAGACTAATCACTATTTTGATTATGGTACTCATATTACTGTTTAATCATGGTAAAATCACTAGGTGTGGCATTATACACATAGTAGAATAGTAGAATAGATGAACACCTAACCACATGTTACAATTCTCACATAATAGACTAACCTTAGAGTTTAGATGATACAGATTCACAGTATTAAATACTAACATAAAATCAGATCAATAGATGATTAGATCAATAGATGTGTAGAACACAG
>JARVGV010000002.1:19155438-19167413 GCA_031762435.1 Hypsolebias longignatus
GGCCGTTCGAAGTTGTTTTACATTGAAAAAAACGTGTTTAAAAAGACATGACCGATCGCCGTTTTAGTTTCGGTTTCTATTTACAGCTGTAAATGCGGACATACGGCGCTATGTGCGTTCGGCTCTGACCTACGGCAGAATCGACCTACGAACGGTCCTTAGGTCCGGAACCCGTTCGTAATGAGATATTTGGCTTGTCATTTTACTCGAGTGCCCTCTAGCGGATGAGAATGGTAGTGTTCAATATTTTCCATGTCAGAATGAATGAAATAGTCAGATCTCAGCCAAAAAATTGAGTTATAAATATGAGAGAGAAAAACATAAATAAGTCAACTTAAGTCCCAAGACTTGCAAATCTGTGCAAAAATGTGCAACTTATAAGGTGAAAAGTATAGTACTGTACTTAGACTGAAAAGATGCTGCAAAGTTATTAAAAATAATTATTTGACAACAGAAAAGCCCTTTATGGCAGCATGTTTTCTTTGTGTTTTTGTTTGCTCGTTTTATAACTCATAGAAGGGAGTTTTGTGTGTTGGTGTTTCATGTGTGTTGGTGTTTCATGTGTGTTGGTGTTTCATGTGTGTTGGTGTTTCATGTTAGTGTGCCGACTAAAGAAACCTAAAGCTAATAAAACTCTATTGTAGCCTGTTTTACACATGTGTACCTGGATGACAATCATCTCTGTATTTACTCTGTTCGCTCAAAGTGCATTGCAGGTTACACAGTGAATACCTCTTTAGAAGGATAACCCACTGTCTGGACAACAAAAAAAGTGTTGCCATGGAAACAACATTGCTTTCTCTCAGATACTAATCAACTCCGTTGGCTCATACAACATTTTATTTATAACGTTATTTTCAAATGTTCTACCCTCCCTGGGTCCTCTGTGTATTTCAGGAAACCAATTTCCTTTTAAACGTTTTTTTTTTTGACTGCTGTTCAAAAGCAGATGTTACACACATGCACACGCACACACACATCTATGTCAATGTTTGTGTTGTGTTCGTGTCTGAACATTCTGAAACAAATCCTTCCTTCAGATGTGTCTGAAAGCTGACCAGGCCTCTAAATGTCAGGTTTGTTTCAGTAACCTCACTTGTTGGTTTGCAGTCCTGAATCACTGTGCATCACTTGGAGGCAAAAATCAACTCCTTTCGTTTCTTCTAGCTTGGATTCTTGTTCATCTTAAGCAATTTTACATAGGTTTACAGTAAATACAGGCTGGAAATACATGAGCAGACAAATATTCATAAAATAATAAATATTCCTACTGTTAGATTGAACATAATCTTTTGTCTTGGCACATTTGGTTTGTTCTTCTTTGAACTAATGACTCAGATGTCTATGTGTGTCAGCCATCTTCTCCTAAAACACCCTCAAGTTATTCTGCCCAAAAATGTTGGCTTGTACGGTTTATATATTTACAAACACAATGCTATACTTAACATACCATACCATTTTCTTTATAAAGCACTTAAAACATCAGCAAGGCCAACCAAAGTGCTGTACAGCAATAAACAAGCAAAGCACACAGCAAAAAATGCATAGGTCCAAATGGAAGAAGATAATATCTAAATGGCTAATATTGTAGGATACAGACAGGTTAAGAACAAATCACAGAGTCAAAAGCCAGGGAATACAAGTGAGTTTTTAAGCAAAACTTAGAAATTGTGAGGGAGGGGGCCTGCCTGACATGCAGTGGTAACTCATTCCACAGTCTTGGACCTGCAGCAGAGAAGGCTCTTGTCACCTCTGAGCTTAAGACGGGTTCCTGGAACCAATAGAAACATCTAATCTGCTGACCTCAGAGCGTTGTGGGACATATGGCTGCAGCAGATCAGCAAGATAAGAGGGGGCAGAACTGTTCAGAGATTTAAAATATACAGAATGATTTTTTTAAAATTAATTTGAAAGTGAACCGGGAGCCAGTGCAGGGAGGCCAGAACTGGTGTGATGTGCTCTCTTTTGCCTGTACCAGTTAAAAATAAGGCTGCAGCATTTTGGACCAGTTGTAGTTGTGCAGTGGAGGTCTGACTGATTCCAAACAGAAGTGCATTGCAGTAATCGAGCCTGGATGTTATGAACCCATGTATTACATGGGTTCATAACATTTTTGGTCAGTATGAGCTTCAGTTTAGACAGAATTTAACAATCATGTTGACATGACTTTTAGTTTCATGGAAAGGTCTAGATTAGTGACTCTTTGTTTCTCTAACGGGGCTAGAGAGGAGAGGTCGATACTGTGGTTCTTGATCGTGCCATTAGGAGGAAACATGACTTCAGTCTTCTTATTAAAACTTAAGAAATTCAAAGCCCTGATGTTGGGCCAGGCAGTCAAGAAGAGGTTGAATGTTAAACTCTATTTTTACAACAACTTATTGCATTCAGCAGCCAATATTCTGGTGTTTAAACATTTTGAACGCAACTTTTAACTGCAGCCATGCAGATGCATTTTGCATAGCCAGTATATAATTAAATATATATCCTGGTTTATTGTGCATGACTTGCAAAACTGTATTCTATTCCACATTGTACCCTATTTTACCTGCTTTGTATCGGCCTTGGCAGCTGCCCCACGTTTATGATATACTGGATACTTCTTTGATATGATCTACTGGAATACACATTTGAAATAAAGAACTTTTAAAATCTGGAAAATTTGTTTAAAATAAATATTAGTTATTGAAAACCCCACAGTTGTTCTGAGACATTCTTGCTACTCCATCACGAATGTTGTCCACTACCAACTAACAGACCCAGAACTGCCCGTTTTTCTCCTCCTCTGGGTAAATACATGTACACAATTTGACACAAACCAAACCATGCACATGGGAAAAATAATACAAACTCCATTCAGAAAGGCTGCAGCCAAGTCTTTGAACCTGCAACCTTCTCACTGTGAGGCGACAGCTCCAACCACTGCCTCCCTGCAAGTTTGGGTCTGTTGTTTGCCTTTGCTCCTCAGTAAATGTTCAAGAACCAATGAGCAGCTGTTTCAAGCAGTTTGATTTCCATGAAATATGCCCACACAGACACATGTGCTGCACGCTGCTGGCAGCCAGGTCTGGATGTAGTTATTGCTCTCTAGACCCTCCGGTCTCTAATTGCTGTGTGGTGTAATAAAATCTGGCCTGACTCGCAGCACGCTTTAAAAAAGGTGTTTGAGATGAAGGTTAGTCACTCCTTTTCATGTAGCTACTGGGAAGTATTTTATTTTAATGGCTTCACAAAGCAAGAAAAAGTAAAAGGGTCATCATCTACATGTTGGATTTTGAGCTATTATAAAACAATACAAACTGGGAGGTGAAATTAAAAGGTGTGCACAGAAAGAAACAAATATTAAAGGAAATAAAGAAAAGTAAAAAAAATTAAGGAGTCAAGTTAAGCATGTGAAAGCTGTCAGGCTAAATTTAACGATCGAGTCAAGTGTGTTTTTTTTGTTGTTGTTGTTTTTTTCAGCCTAACAGCCATAGTTGCAGTTTATGTGTGCGTCATAATCAACCAACGCTTGTGAAAGCAGCACTTCCTTCTACTTTAACACTCCACAGAGTCTGTGGGTCATTTTCTCAGATCGGTTTGGTAGTTTGGTGTTTCTTATCACCGTATCAACACTACCACCAAAGTTAAAAACAATATGCACTGCTATGAGGACATTTTTAATAAATTGGACTCAAGGGAGACTTAAATAACACGTCAGCTGTTTAGAAAACTTTCTACACCTCTAAAACTGCTCTGGCTTGTTTTTTTTTTTTTTTTTTTTTTTAACGTCCTGTGAAGTTTTGATTTTATCTTGGCTCTCAGTTGGAGCCTGAATACTGTAGATGTTTTTTTTTTTTTCATGGCAACATTAGTTTCCTCAGGATTATTAAATGAGCAACAAAAAAAAAAAAAATCTTAAAAATGAAATTGTGCACGTCACCAAGCCTAAAAAAGGAAAAGAAATAGAGAATGTTAGTTCCCTAAAATGAGGCCATTTTAGGGTTTTTTGCAATGAATTTAAGTTGTGAATGTTATACTTGTTCAAGTCAAGGACAAAGTTTAATACTGTCAGATTTGAATAACTGAATGATCTGAGATGTGGGAAATTTCTGAACTGCAAATAAGAACCAGTCTACAACCAACCCCCTTTGGTGTTGGACTTATTCTTTAAGCTTTTATTCTTGGTTTGACTATTTAATGCAGTAAAAACAACTTTATGGCAACTCATCAGGTGTTCTTGCCATAGAAATCCAGAGAAATTGAATAACATTGATGCTGTAATAAATTGGCATTATTGAATGGAGATGGGCAGCAACACAAATTTTCTACTTGTCATTAAAACAATATAGAATAAGCACATCAAACAAGATCATTCAAAACTAGTTAAACTGGATTTAATCAAAGCATGCTGAAATTTCATGGGTTGAAAAAAGTTTTAATACTCGAGGCTTTCACTTCTTGGATCAATCACTGTACTTTTACTAAATAGGCTTTTTATTATCTTTCTTTTAGAAACATGGTTGTCCAACATGGTAGGTCAGCAGAAAGAGGATGTACATTTTCTTTACTGTTAAGACATTATTATAATTAAGACATTAATCCTTATTTCTCCATCTATAGCTACAAAAAAGACAAGTGTTAACTTTTTGCATGTGTCTATTTTTTTATTGTTATTATTACAGCTCACCTCCAAAATGGGAAGGCGTACAATAATGATTTAGCAAATTTGTGTGGCTGATTATTATCAAAATATATTTTGAGCCACTGGACAAATTTTAATGAAGCTTGCAGGAAGTAATCATCGATGTACAACTATAAATTATTAACTTTTGGAGTTAGTACAACTCAATATGGCCGCCACAGCCAACTGACTGTAAAAAGCACCGAAACGGCTTCAACTCGGTCAGGATGAGTTAAAATCTAATGTGGTTATAGATGAGTCATAGTAATACATCCCTTACATGCATATCATCAAACTTGATCAAAGCTGGTACAACTTCATTATTTTTCATTATGAAATAATTTTAGTAAGGCAGCAGGCAAAATGCATTCCTTTAAGGTGCGTCAGGCATTCAGTAAATTTGAATGGCTTTCTGTAATTGTATAAACTAACAGATAAAAGTTTGTTTGGGGGCTCCTCAGATTGAAGAAGTCCTTTTGGATGAAGGATGAAACGTCTCAGCAAATAAAAAAGAAACCATCCAGATGAGCTGACTGAACATTTTTGGATTTTGACCTGGATTATTGAGCATGAACTTTGATGCAACATATAACAGGTCGAAGCCTAAAGTCTTAGATTTAGTTGTCATGAGAACAGTGGATAGTTTGTATTTTTGCTGCCTTTAAAACACATTTTGCCACTCTTTGTGACCTCTCTCTCTAAAAATAAACTTCAAAAGCCATCGCCCACCTTTGAGGGCCACTGAAACAATTATTGATAAGTGGGGGGCCTTTAAACGTATCCTCTGGGCTTTTCCTTTCTGATGGAGCAATCAGATTTTGTAATCTCCCTGTCCAGATGTCTAGACTTCTTATCCTCTGCATCCCACTTTTATTTCTAGAATGGGAGTCATTTTATGTCACGCTGAGCACGAATACTTTTTTTTTTTTCCGCTGGCAGCAGCAGGGACACCAGATGAGTGCGGCCATTGGCCACTTCCCCCCACCTCCTTCACTGGTCCTCCCCTCGTCCAACACAATGGGTCCACTTGTCCGTGCGACGCACCCACTCAGACATATGCAGATCCGCACACAGAGGAGGCTTTGCTCCCGGGGCTGAGTGTTACTTCTCTGAGGCATATTGCCCTGACTCTGCTGGAATGTGATCATTTTCACTCTGCAAAAAAAAGAAAAAAAAAAGGAGGAAGCAGTGAGGACAGGGCAAAAGGAGAAGGAGAGCATAGAGAAGCTGGGCTTAAGGTGGAGTCACTCTGTCACTGAGTGTTGAAGTGTGTGTGTGTGTGTGTGTGTGTGTGTGTGTGTGAGAGAGACAGTAGAAGGGGATGGAGGGTGGGAGTATGCAACCAATGCAGTGAGGCAGCAGTTTAACACTAGCCTGAAGCTTCCAGTGAAGCAGCACAGCTGATGGAGAGAGGAGAGGAAGGAGAGGTCTCCTCAGTTCAGTGGAACACTGGATTTCAGTTCCATCTCTGGGCTCCGTGTGTCGTTGCCCTCACCAGACTCACAGCCTCTCCTCAGGTCAGTGCCTCAGTCTTGTTTTTTGACTCGTTTTTACCAGGCACCGGTGTTCTCTGCAACCAAATCGGGTGCACAACGCAGCCTCTGGGTGTTTGGGTTAACGGAGCTGAAAGACTGTGTGTGTGTGTGTGTGCACGCGTGTGTGTTTCACAAGCACAGCGAGAGGCTTGAAAGGCTGTCAGCAATTCTGCACACACTGAGGAAATCATTAACGGCTCAGGGTGATGGTTAACAAAAGGGAGGAGCGCACGAGACAAAAGGCAAACCCTTGATCTCGCAGGACGTTTCTTATGGCAGGTGATGTAGAAAGCGTGGTGCGGTGATGTTTGGGTTGGGGTGGTGGGGTGGTGTGGCAGGTATGTGGCTGCTCTGAGCAGTGGGGAGCTGCACTGGCTGGAGGGGGCTATTAATTTTCTTTAAGCCAATGTTGAATGAGCTCCTCAGCTGCAGTCAGTCTAAAGATATGCTGCAACACACACACGACCATATGATTTTTTGGACACAGCGATTGGTGGTTTCAATTTACTCTATTCGTCTTGGTTGGTATAATCAGCCTCATTTGTCCTGAGCTGTTACAAAATATGTGTCAAGTGTTTAAATACTGTAGCTTCTTTTCTGGTCTTGTTCAAACTAAATATTACTTTCTGCCAAAGGGCAAAGGCAGATGATTATGTTTTCACTCGTATGTCTGTGTCTATGCAACAAATAATATCTCATGAACTTGTAGACAAATTGTAATAAACTTGCAGACGTGTATATACATATAAACTTTTTTTTTTAAGTCTACCTGATTCATAGTGGCTGCCACAGTCAACCGACTGAAAATCGCAATACCTTGTAGCAAAAACTATGGCTCATAAACCACTAGTTTGCTTTTACTGAAACGTTCAGGACCCAACCAGCGGATGTACATCTGCAACTAAATAACTTTTGTGTCAAATCTTCTTCAGGCTGCCACAACCAGATGATCTCAAACAAAAAAAAATAGCTACAATTCAGTCTTTTTTATCATTATTGAGCTTAAATTATTGATAATAGTAGCGGAGAGTTGTTCAAATCTGCATTAAAAATTTGACCATGACATTTTTTGCAATATTGTACACAAGTGTGCAAAATGTTAGTTTCATGGTTTGACAAACTGATTCAACTCTCTTGTTTTTCAACATAGGATGAGCTTAGTCTTAAACGACCATGAAATGTGGGCGATGTGCATTTCCATCCCACTCTAGCTACTGATAGGATTTATTGATATCAGTCATTGTTTCATTTTTCTAGTACCACGTGTTGGGGTCATCTTTCCATGATGCCTCCTCATGTTTCTCCTGTTCCATTTTCTGTTTCTGTTTCTGCATGAGACATTTACTGAGGAGTTGATCACTGGGTTTTTCTTCTTGATGTAGTCCAGATCTTAGTTGTCCCATCCTGTATTGTGGCTTTGATGCTCACTAGTCTCCTCCTTCCTTTCTGTAAAGGCTCGGGAAACCCTCTGTGCATTGTGTGGCGCTATAGTGTCTTGATATCTTCTATCTCCTCTTTTGGCCAAGCTGTTATACCAAATGGGTATCTGATGAGTGACATTTCAAATGTGTTGAAGGCTCAGACTTTGTTCTTACCGTTCAGCTGGCTCTTCAGTACCTGCCTTGTTCTATAGATACTTGGTTGTGGTTGACTCTTTTGCAACTTCATCATGGTTGCCATTTGCCTGTGGGATCCTAAGGTAATTATTTCAGGCCTAGACATCTGCATTCACCTTGCCCCTCTTGCATACCATTTGATGGTATTTATCCAGTCCAAATTACATTTCAATGTGTTGAGGTGGATAAGTGAACCGATGTCTCACTCATTTTTGGCTTAAAGCTTGATGTTTGTATGTCATGTATGTGGAGGTGACTGAAGACTGTTCCACTTTCAAATGGGTAACAAAAGCCACTCTTTGCAATGATCTGGATAAATAATTTTCAGATCCACACAAAACAAGCGTGGGGACAGATCATCACCTTGGTATAAGCCACGTTTGAGACTGACTTGTGCAACTGATTTTGAATTGGCCTCTAGTCATCTTCCACATTCCCACTAAGTTCTCAGTGACATCTCATAGTGTCCTGCTCACAGTTTCCTGCACTCTAGTATCTATGCGTGTGGCATCGAGTCGTAGGCTTTCCTGTAGTACATCCAGGTGGTTCACAGGTTGCAGGTCTGGTTTTTCAATCTCAAGCTTCATTTATGTCAACCAGTAATTGGTGTTTAGGCCCCAGGTGTTCGTATCGATTCACTTCTGTGCCTAAGGTATGTGCCCATTCATCATATCCCCTATGTGACATAAATATATACAAAATGGGCACATTTCTTATTTTTTGTGACCAATGGAAGGTTTTCTTTCAAACTTAATGAAGTCTAGCATAAATCATTTGTGTGAGAATAAAATAAACTTCCTATTTACAGCCATAGATGCTTCTGTGGCTCACTTACAAATCGGTCATTGTTTTAAGAGAATGGCTTCATGTTGACGGGAGAGGTTTTCATGAAGAGCAAGAGTTTGGCCTAAAGGTCTGAGACGTAACCACTTGATTGCTACAGACTAGTCTGTCATGTTGCACAATTTAATTTTCAAAACTGAATTTATCAGGTGTCTGTTTTTCAGTGTCCCATATACAGTATAAATGTGACTACCAGTGTTGTTTTAAATGAAAAGTTTCAAAGAGTAAAGTCATCTTGAAAACAAAACAAGAACACAAAGCTACATCTGCTTTTAAAAACCTTGTTAAAGCTTCAGTTATTTGTATGGTGCAATTTTCCATCTTTTCCTCCCTTTTATACAGTAAATTTTTATTGTGCTTTGTCAGCAGCTGCATTTTCATTCTGAGGTGTTTTATCCTCCACACCTGATGTGATTCCTCTTTTACATTCATAATTTCATGTATCGGTGCTTTGTCAGCGTCCTTCAAAGTTGTCGCTGCAGCTGACTGTCCTCTCTGTGTAGGTGGTTTGTCGTTCTGCTGAGTTTCTTTCCAGTGACACAGTTCAGCTTTGCTGATGCTGTTAATTCCACAGTTTCAGCAGTGCAGTGCATGTGTTGAGACAAACAGTGAATTAGGAAAACTGAACTGTCAGTTTAAGTAGTTTTTTTTTTTTTCTTTTCAGAATTGAGGAAGAAAGAAATTACTTTTAGCCCTAGAGGAAGTTAGCGTCATTCTTATCATTGTTTTCTACATTTCTCTTTGGCTCACGGCAGTTTCAGCCTTGGCCTCAGTCCCGTCTGCAGGCATGCTTTCAGGATTGTGGGGGTTATGTTTGCGTCTCAGCTCTGTGCTGAGAATATGGGCTTCAGTAAGAAGAACTCATTCATGCTGAGCACAAAGATTCTGTTTGAGAAACGAGAACTTCTGCTGTTTGGCTGGCAACATCCTCGTCATCTATTTACTTCACACAGTTCAAGTAGTCAAATCTGTTCGGTGTTATCGAATCTCTATCATTTTCTCAAATCATTGGAACCAAAGGAAAACCAAGAAATGTTTAAAACTTTATCTGGTTTGATTTAGTTAAACTGTGAAGTTTTGAAGTTGTTTTTAGCTCTGCACTGTTTAGTTGCAGTTTCGAACACAGTTGAGAATTTGCCAGCAATTTTTACATTTTTGACAAAGAAAGCAGTTGCGATCCGTTTGCATTAGTACGTTGTTTTTTATTTTATTTATTTATTTATTTATTTATTTATTTATTTATTTATTTATTTGTTTGTTTATTTATTTATTTATTTATTTATTTTACATTTCCCTAAGTTATCATTAAATTGGAAAAAGAAATCAAAATTTCTGTGTTAATTTATATAAGATGGACCAACAGATCTGGACTTAGTAGTAATGAGGGTGTTGCTCCGGTCAGTTGTAGTGAAGAGGGAGCTGAGCCAAAAAGGCAGTTTTTGATTTTCTGCTCTGTCTGTTTCATCCCCATACAGAGAAATAAGACGACTAGAGGGTGCAGTGGTCACAGGACATCATGGTTCATTGGAGGGGTGGGAGCCATAGCCAGAGAGGGCATCATCTAGACCAGGGGTCTGCAACCTTTACCATCAAAAGACCCATTTTACGCCTCCGTTCACTAAATTAAAAGTGATCAGAGCCACAACAACCTGCTACAACTGTGATTATCAACTGGTGGCCCATGGGCCACTTTATGTTTGTTGGAAGGGCTTTTGTGGCCAGTAGGGGTGACATTATGTAAGACAACAACAACAACAAAAAAATCTAATAATTAAAATTTATATTAAAATTCAAGACAAATGAAAAGACCAGATTCTTGTAGGGGGTGGAGGGTCTAGTTTTTAATCAATAAAAACATGCAGACCTACAAGTGTGTATTTTTTTAATTGTGGAAAAATTAATTAAGTATAGAAATAAAGCATAAAGTTAAAGTGAGTGTGTTTTACTCCCTGTACATGTTTCAGCAAAAGAAGTGACAGGAAAACGGCTAAAACTAGTCCTTTTTTGTTGTTTGCATAAATAAATAAAATAAAATAAAATACAAGTCAGTTTTATGGCAGTTTCGGTCCAAGCTTGAAAGAGCCACTGCAGAGGGACCGAAGAGCCGCATGTGGCTCCAGAGCCGCAGGTTGCAGACCCCTGATCTAGACTTAGCATCCTTGTAGAAATTGGCAAAACAGCCAATACAGTAGTAAGGGCTGAATATGTATAACCTGCAAAAAGATTATTAATAATATAATAATGTATTATACTGTATTAAGCTATTTAATGTATATAAAATGTAAAAATGACAAAGCTGTGTGTTGTACGGTTGTACCAACTGAAAAGAAAAAGGAAAAGGTCTCATTTCACGAGTCAGCAGATTTGATCTTATTTACCTGGATGTGAATATGGTCCGACCAGAACAGAAGCTAATGATATTCCTGTTTGAATTAAAATTAGACTATAAAGCTGATATAATGGCTGTAAGTTATTAAATTGGCTCCTAGACATGAGCTTCTGTGGCAGATGTTGTACAGAATGAAGCACTGAGCTGAGTCATGCTAAAATTTAGCACACAACACTAACTAGTACAATCTGGTATTGCCTCTGATGTATGTCATGTTTACACAGTGTCTGTGAGGAGCTCCGTCACCCAGGAGGAGCAGGAGTAGAAGCACGAGTCAGCTGTGACGGATGACTCCAGGTTCCCTTCTTTTCCAGGTGAACACCACTTGGAGGAGACCTCGGAGAACTTGTTGGAGGAGACGGATAACATGAGAAGTGTGTGGGTTCCCCTTTAGAACCCCCTCCAGACTGTGAGAAAGCAGAAGAAAGTAGATGAATGGATGGAAGAAAATAAAGTTTGAACTTCTCAATCCATTACTGATTCTGTGTCCATCAATGTCTTCTACTTTTCTTTGATGTAAATAAAAACACACACAAAGGAGTTTCACTCTAACGTCCTCAGAGGGGTTTACGACTCAGATTCTCAAGCGTCCCATCAGAAGATCATCCCAGCTGTCTGAATTAATATTAAACATACTGTATTTATCTTTTATACTGTATTTTATTTAGTGATCAAGTCAAGATGTTTAAAGATTTGAATGTTCATATGTTTTATTTAACATATATTTATTGTATACAGGAAATCTTGTTGAGTCACAAGAGAGACCAGACTACAACAATACAACTGTGAGCATGTGATTCTGGACCTGCCATTGTGTATCTATTCCTCCTTCCTGTTCCTCTCAAACCCAGCTAATCAAAGCAGATGGCTGCTTGTCCTGAGCCTGGTTCTGCTAAAGGTTTCTTCCTCATGAGGGAGTTTTTCCTTTCCAC
>JARVGV010000002.1:19188339-19200349 GCA_031762435.1 Hypsolebias longignatus
GAGCTGAACTTTTCTGCACATAATGGTCCGTTCATCTGAATAAACATAAATATGATAATGTCGGGTCTTTTCCTATTATTTTTTTTATTTAAATGAACGTTGTCAGATGAGCTTTAATAAAAATAAACACAGAAACGTGCCGGCTGCTGGAGACTGCCATGCGCGCACAGATGTAAACAATGCTTGTTTTTAAAATGTAGTAACCAGATGAACACCTAAAAAAATATATGTTTGCTGAAAACATGTGCTGAGCTGAATTCTTCCTTATTTTCTTTTTCCTTATTTTTCTTTTCTTTTTTTTTTAATGAACGTTGTCAGATGAGCTTTAATAAAAATAGAATAAAAACAGGGCCCTTTAGCACTCATAGCGGCTGAAAGCTGTACTGCGCTGTGCCCCTAGCGGCCAAGCAGTGGTACTGCACCATTTTTTCCCCCCAGTCAGAATGAATGGAAACGGTCATTTCTCAGCCAAAAATGGGTCTAAAAACATAGGGGAAAATCCATAAATAAGTCGCTTCGCTGTATAAGTCGCAGGACATGAAAATCAGTTAAAAAAAAACTGTGACTTATACGCTGGAAAATACGGTATACTGAACAAGAATTTAGAAAACTAGCAAAACTAACTAACTAGGCAGGTCATCCAGTAACGAAGCTCAGCTGACCAGTCAACAGCTGCTGCCTGCTTACAGCAAAATTGTCACCTCGGAGCAGTCTGCTTGGAACCACAAACAAAATGACTGGCCCTGAACTGGTGTAGTGTGGTGCAGAACTGATGGCAGTTGAGACGGTGTCAAAGTGCCAAATGTGGGAAAATGTTCATGTGAATGTAATTTCAGCATAAGTTTTTGTTTTTCAGTCGGTATGACTCTTTCTCTGTTTCTGTCAGCTTCATATTTTAAAAACACCAGTGCAAATGGGCCTTTAGTTGTGAGTAAATATCAGGGATGTTGCAGACACTACAGAATAGATTCAGATGACGGACAAGTCGCAGTTGCAGTTCCCTATGCTGACGTGTAAACGGTACATTTTGTTTTTGTGTGTTCAACTATCAGTTTTCTACATCAATCATCCACTTTTATGGTCAGTTCTTAGGGCTGTGGGGAACACTCGGAGAGGAACGAGTACCAGAAGGGGATTGGGACTTTGTTGTAGCTTGAGTTCGCTGTCATCATGTCAGACGTTTGTGGTTTTTATCCGTTTTGCTTTTGTTTTTAACTCGGAGTCAGTTCAGATCGACAGATTTTTCTCATTGTATTTGTTGCCTTTAGATATTTGCACAAGTGATGCATCTCGGGAGGTGTAGTCAATGGAAAAAAACCTTGGAGCTTTATTTTGACTTTGTATTTCTCATGATAGAAGTGGCATGACGCACTTTGGCCAGTCATGTTTGCCTTTCATTGATCCGACTGATAATGAGGCCAGACGGACTGGGAATCGCACTGGCTGCTGTTTAAGCACCAGTTATTAGTTTTATTCACAGTTGAACTAAACTGAATAAAAACAATTTGGAAGAAGTCTGACAGCTCCTTATTCATGCTGTGCACACACACTGTGCACATAAAGGATTTATTGTGGCATGAATCCCATCTTCACATTTTCTGACTGATTTATTGATGTTTGTTTACGTGTATTCCTATAGATTTTGTCATTTTGTTTAAAGTCCACATTCATTTGGCCTGAGGCTCAAATGTGCATTTTGTGAACCTGCATGTGTCCATTTGTGTTTTTTTTTTTTTTAATTATAAAAAGACACTTAAAAGGGGAAGGAAAGGGGTGTTTGAGGGAGAGTGAGGGAGGAGTTTTGCTTCTCTTTGAGCGTCTTTGCTGAGCTGAGTCACTCGCAGCAGCACTCCCTGGGAAGATTGCAAGGAGCCTAAACTTAGTTCTCTTCTGGGAGCTGCACTCGTAAACACACAACGCGGTCCCGCTGCGAAGACTCGCTTTGCGTCCGCTTTCCTTTCTGTAACGCAGGGGGTGAGTTCATTCATGGGTGTCATTAACTCGGATGAATGTTGGCTTGCTTTTCTGACTTATTAAATCTTTTGAATTTTTGTTTGAAGATTTTTAAAGAATCTACAACACGTCACCTGATCATATTTTTAGTTTAAAATCTCACATGAGAAACTGCCGGTACATGTAAGCAGGTTCACTATTTGCTCACTTTTATCATTTATACATGAAGCAACAGGCGACATTTGTTTTTTAAATTACAGCAATGCATTCTTCTGTTTATAAAATAAAATGTGGCAAATTTGGGAGATTTTGCATCAAACTTCAGGGATTTTCTTCCTGATTATTCTTGTGATGTGGCTGTGAAACACCCCCCCCCCCACCATATAAATTTAGGTTTGTCAAAAAAAGTAGAACCTTTCTGACAGTCCCTGTGATCCAAGAGTCACACCCTTGTGTGGAAACACACTGTGCCACACAGACAGGTGTGCCCTTTTTGTTTTTCGCCAGGCGTTCACTTTCTTACATTTCAGCCCATATTTTGAGGGGACCCGAGGTGAGATGGGAGGATGGAGGCAAAATATGATAGGTCAAGAAGTCCAACTGTCAGGTGACGCAGCTGCATGGAAGTGGTGTCATGTGAGGAAAATATCTAGAGCATGTGGACTGAGCAGCTAAATGCAGAGCTGGAAGTTGATAAACCTGTCCTCCGACAATTTTTTTTTTTTCAAGTTGTTTGATTGTTCCTGTCTGCTCTTGTTGGTCTTGTTTTCAAAGGAGCGTATCAGTGTCACTGGAACTGTGAAAAAGTTTTTATCTTTTCCAAACAATGGTGACTTTTTTTTTTTTTTAGCTTTGAGTTAAACATTTTGGCGTCGTTTTACATTTCTTTGACTTGTACGTACACTTTAAAAGCACGTTTTGGTTAACCATTATCTTACTATCCAGTTCCAGTGATCGCTCGTTTCATTTTATTTTTTATTTTTCCTGTGAACTAAATGTGCTCCAGTCGACTTCAGCGGTAAAGATGTTGATGAAGGAACCTCAACAAGTTACTGCAGTAAATTAAGAAGATGATGACAAAAACTAAAGTGAAATAGCTATTTGGAGGGTATTATAATTTGTACCTGAATAAAGCCCTTCATTTGTTTAATTTTTGATACGGTTCAAAAGAAGAAATCTAGCACGTGTGCTAATTCGAAAGGTCACACAGAAGAGATATGTTTTAATCTGAAAAAGAAATGAACCCGTGTTAAACAATTAATATTCTCTTGACTTGAACAAGTTGAGAATAACTAATTTGGTAGCTCAGAAGGCTTTAATCCTGCCTATCTTGCTACACACGTTTAAAAATGTGACGGGACAAACTGGATTGATAATCGACAACAAAATGTATGCTTCAACCATTTTTGCAACAAAAAACGAGACAAGTACATGATATGCATGTAACTTAAGGCAAGTTGAAAAGTTCTTAAGGAAATAAATGACAAATAATAAATGGTACCAAATTTGTTCAGTTTTAATGTGTTATAAAACAAAGCATTAGTTATTTGTTTTGATCAGACTGTTGCTGAACCATTTAAAACCTTATTCCTTAGTTACTAGGGATGCTCTAAGGAGGATCTGATCAGATCATTTTGGTGTTATTTTTAAAGTACAAGCAGCAAAAAAAATATAGAATTCTGAGAACCACTTAAAAACTGGTACTAGTAAAAGCTGATCACGACTAGAAAGAGGAAGCCATGAGCGCTTGCTGAAAACGTTGCTCAAAGCAAGTACAGCCTCACAGTTCCACAAGGCTTTCTGAAACATCACGTGTTTTTTTTAATAAAGTTGGTATGAATAATTTTAATCAATATTAAACACAAAGAGGTTGCTTTTTGCCTAAAGTTTCTTAAATTGCTCCTTAAATTCAGCGTTTAACCTTAAGTCTTTAACATGAACGCACCAAATTTAAGTCAATCTATTTAAAAACTCTGCTGAGCCACAAACTAGCAGAACTTTCCATGCCTGAAGCCCAGCTGGGCTATATTGAGGCACTTGTTTGATGGATTCACTATTTTAGGGACTTTGCTTGTTTGATTGTTGCAGAAATAGAAACTTGCCCTGGACTGATGCATTCCTTCAGTCTGGGTTGAGATAGAGTAAACAATTGCTTTAATTTTTGACACTGAACCGGGGTGCAGACTTTTATTAATATACCACTGGTCTGGCATGTTTATTTACAAAATGCATTGGATTTTGACAAACTGTCATATATCATCACACTGCAAGAATGGAAGAATTATGTTTTTGAAAAGTGTGAAGTATATCTGTGAAAAGGAAGTACCGTAGATGGTTCTTTTTTTGTTTTCATAAAGATGTTAAATTTGTTTGTACCCTTCCACAGTAATTAAAAAAACACACACAACTGATGTGTTTGGCCAAAATAGTCCAGTTTTGCCTCATCAGTCAGAAACTTTAGGGCTTGTCAACATGCGTTGTAGCAAATTCCCGTCTGGCTTTTGTGTGTTTTTTCTATAAATAGTGGATCCCTCCTGGGTCACCTTCCATGGAGCTCGTTATGAATCAAAATGTGACGGGGTGTGATCAGGAAGTGATTAACAGTTTTGGAGGCTTTCCTTGGATGTTTTTCTACCATCTGCTCTATCTGCCTGATCAAACCTGGGCTTGCATTTCTTCTTGCATCCACATCCTGGGAGGTTTGCTACTGTCCCATTAACCTTATACATGGGTAAGTGTGGTCACAGGAACATGAAGCTGGTTGTAGGTGGTCTTGTAGCTTTACATGGTTATGTAGAACGTTCTTTCTCTACTCTTCAGACAGCTTTCACCTTTGCTTGCTCTGGTCCATGTTCATTGTGCTGCACACACTATTACCAAAGTGGCATGTTTGTTCCCTTTAGGCTGACTGGCTGTCAAAGAGCTTGAAAGCACAAGTGATACTAATTTAGGTTGAACACCTTCTTTCAGTTATATATGCAAATCTAACCCCACCCAAAGTCCAGTTCTGCCAGTCTTGTCTACCACCACCACCACCACCACCTGCAAGCTACCTCATTTTTCTCACAGCACATTTTATGCGGTCCTTTAATCATGCAAGATTAATTAGCACAATAAAGGTTAATGTATCTTTATTATAGTCATTCGCATCACATGTGGTACTTGAGGTGGAATGAAATTGTGTACTCAAAGTCCCAGTTGCACCCAAAAATAGCAAAATATAAAGTATAAAAAGAAACACAATTATCTAAAGTATACACTAAACGAATGCTAAATGCTATGCTAAAAGATCTAAGATATACGCTATACACTAATAATGTAAAATAATAGTGTATAAAGCAGCAGCCCAAACATGTGTCTGTGGTGAGCAGATGGGCATGAATGAATAAAATTCCTCTTCACCTGCAGCGCCTTCACTATGTTATTAAGCATGTGTGAAGCAGCACGTGAGGGGCTGTGTTTGTATTCAGTGAGGGAGGAGGAGGGCCCACGTGATGGGCAGAAAAAGAACTACATGGATTTTCAAGTCTAATTATAACGCAACGTAGAGATATTGATATAGACGATATGGTCCCATCTTATATCGTGTATGAAATTATCTCAATATATTTAAAATATTGAGATATCACCCAGCCCTAGTCTGGCAGAACCTTTTCTCTCATAGGTATGTATCAACTATTGTGTGATTGGTTAGAACTTTGTTGTGGGCGTGTTCATGCAAAAAATGAAGGTGAACTGCAATGATGTAATTTCGCTTCAGCTGCTCCGCTGAGGAGCAGTTGACTGAGACTGTTAGAAAACACAACCTTTACAACTGTTTCAGTAAATTATATAAAGATGGACAAATGGCAAAGAACTTGTGAAAAGATGTAGCACAGGTATTGTGTGACGTGGAGGTATAGGTGGGTTTGTGGGGTGAATACGCCTCAGCTGGTCAGCATCAGGAGATGGTTCCTATGTCTGCTCTTTGTGCACCCTGTGCTGGAAACTGTGGTGGCCTCTTGGTGACTGAATTGCACAAGATGAACGACTTGTACTGTCTCACTCTGTATCATAATGCAGTCTGGTGTCGGTAAAGGAAACTAAAATTTGTGCTGGGAGAGAAGAGTGGAGACTCCGCCGGGAAATAAACCTGGTGCTGTGGTGAGGGGGGAGGAGCTTCCTTTGAGTTCTGCGCCGCAGTTTCTCAGGAGTATGAACTGTTCATGTGGAAAAGAACCCCTCACACCTACATAATGGAGAGCAGATTTATTAATGTCTTGTGGAGTACTTTGGGCGGCATGATGGCTTAGTGGTTAGCGCTGTTGCCTTACAGCAAGAAAGGGTTCAATCCCCGGTTTGGACCGGAGGTCTTTCTGTGTGGAGTTTGCATGTTCTCCTCATGTTTGTGTGGGTTTCCTCTGTGCACTCCCGTTTTCTCCCACAGTCCAAAATAATGCAAGTTAGGTGGCCTTCAGGCTCAGGCCTCCCTTGCAAAAGAGATCTGTAATCTCAGTGGGATTTGTCTGGTTAAATAAAGGTGAATGAATAATAATAATAATGAATACTGCTTAACCAGATGCTGCTAATCCTGCTAGCCAGGGATCTTTAGTTTTTATGTTTTTTTTTTCCCCAGCAGTTCGATGGATCAATGTGGAATGAGATGAACCCATTCTGTCAGTAAAGCTGAGGTGGCTGTAGATATTGTGTAAAAAAAAAAAAAAAAAAACCAAAAAAAAACTGACTGGAAATGCTCCATAACGAAACTAAGGTGTGTCACTACCAGGTGACAAACAAAACAAACAAATAAAAAAGACTAATGTGAAAGCCACGTTAATTCGGCCATTTTAATTAGACTTGGAATATTTAAAAATCACTGCTCACCTCCATTTGAAAAATGTCTATAATGCAAGAAGTAATAGTCTCTATAATAGATTTGTCCCTACTGTCGTGGCATATTTTCCTATGTCTCTGCTTCGATGAATTTCATAGCTCTGGATTTCATGTAATTCTTGAAATAGGGTTAGGTAACTTAAGGGTCTGGGAAATACATTTTGAATTTCCAGAAGAGCAGGAACTAGTTCTCGTACTTCTAAATTCCGCTGTTCAGCAGACCTGGTCAGACCAGACATGCAAAAGGATGGGTCTCGATTTTTCATTTTATTTCCTGCAGCAGAGCACCAAAAGAGTTTGTTTCTATGAAGTGTGCTAACCTACACACAGAAGATGCATACAAGGACATGAAGTGACGTTGCATCGATACACTTTGAGCTCCTTTTCAGATGTGCCTCGGCTGTTTTTCATCTGTAAGCTTCAGACTGCGATGGTGCTCCTTCCCTCGTCACACGGATGCAGATGGAGAATCAAAGTGTTTCTGCAGGGTGGTGGCTGCCTGTAATTTACTGAGCGCAGCGGTCACTCACTTACGCCCAGACAGTTTTAATGAGAGGATGCCTGAATGAGAGCGCTACCAGGAGAAGAAGCTCTCACCA
Source organism: Hypsolebias longignatus (assembly GCA_031762435.1). Classification (NCBI taxonomy): domain Eukaryota; kingdom Metazoa; phylum Chordata; class Actinopteri; order Cyprinodontiformes; family Rivulidae; genus Hypsolebias; species Hypsolebias longignatus. Next base: position 19,195,764 of record JARVGV010000002.1, read on the forward strand.
AGCCCTGACATTCTGAGAAAGTAAGCAGAGTTCACTGAAACAGCGCTGGCTGATTTTCACTGCTTTGATGATCCATACGAGAGCTTTACCAGGAACAACCTGATCTTAGCTTGATAACAATCAACAGAAATATTGAGCGTATGCAGAAGCAAGTACAACGATTTTATCTGTTTACATCTTCATTCTCTCACCTGGAACAGCAGTGTAAACAGTGTTTAACTCAGCTGTATGGTTGACAGTAAAAGGTCAAACATTACTTGAAGGAATGCATATCCTCCACCAACTTTCAAGTTTCTCTTATGAAGTTGTAGTCTTTTTGATCTAATAAATGTAAATGGCACTATGAGCAAACATACATCTGAGATCTTGTATGATCTCTTGTTTGAAGTATAGCCATTTTTGCAGTACGTTGATTAATGTTGAATGGCTGTGGCAGCCATCTTGAAGTAGATTAAATTCAATTTTCACAAGTTACTGAACTATTGCAATGGTTTATTGTCTGTGTGTCCAAATACTTCTTTAAAAAGTCTTCAGTTGATCCAAAATGCTGCTGCCAGAGTCTTAACTGGAGTTATTAGGGGAGATCATATCTCTCCAGTTTTAGCTTCTCTCCATTTGCTCTTTGTCAAGTCCAGAATTGAATTCAAAATCTTACTTCTAACCTACAAAGCTCTCAACATCCTAGCTCCATCTTATATTCGAGATGTTCAATATTTTCCCAACAGAGCACTTTGCTCTCAGACTGCAGGCTTACTCGTGGTTCCAAGAGTTTCCAAAAGCAGAATGAGAACAAGATCTTCCAGTTATCAGGCTCCTCTCTTGTGGAACCAACTTCCAGTTTCTGTCCATGAGGCTGACACATTGTCCAGTTTGAAGACTGGATTAATATTTTCCTTTTTGATGAATCCCATGGTTAGGGTTGGCTTGTCATGCTGCCTTTAGCTTAGACTACTAGAGGATAAATTGACGTCATTTCCTTAAATGAATCATTAAAATTAAATAGTTTTCATTTGTTACTATTTCCATCTTAACATGTGATGCTTGACCTGCCATTGTGTATCTGTTCTTTCCTGTTCCTCTCAAACCCAGCTGGTCAAAGCAGATGATCACTTGTTCTGAACCTGGTTCTGCTAAAGGTTTTTTCCTCATGAGGGAGTTTTTTTCTTTCCACTGTCACCTTCATGTTTGCTCAAGATGAGAGTCTGTGATGAAGTTAAATTCAAAGCAGTCTGCTCCTCAGATAATGTTAAAAATTATTATTTTTTAATATATAAATATTTCTGTTCAGTGTCATGAGACGACCTGTTGTGACATGATGCTATATAAATAAACTAAATTGAATTGAAATTAATATGTGTCATACAGGAGTCATTTCAGGAGGACTGACAGCAGAATATAGTGTTATATGGTATGGTATAATATGATATGATATAACATGATATGTTATGATATGATATGATATGATATGATATAATATGATATGGTATGGTATAATATGATATGATATAACATGATATGATATGATAATATATAATTTGATATTGTATAATATGATATGATATAATATGATATGGTATAAAATGATATGATATAATATGATATTATATTATATAATATGATATGGTATGGTATAATATGATATGATATAATATGATATGATATAATATGATATTATATTATATAATATGATATGGTATGGTATAATATGATATGATATAACATGATATGTTATGATATGATATAATATGATATGATATAATATGGTATGATATATGATATAATATGATATGATATTATATAATATGATATGGTATGGTATAATATGATATGATATATCATGATATGATATGATATAATATGATATGGTATAATATGATATGATATAATATGATATGGTATAATATGATATGATATGATATAATATGATATGATATTATATAATATGATATGGTATGGTATAATATATGATATAACATGATGTTATGATATGATATAATATGATATGATATAATATGGTATGATATATGATATATATGATATGATATTATATAATATGATATGGTATGGTATAATATGATATGATATAACATGATATAAAATGGTATGGCATAATATGATATGGTATAATATGATATGATATGGTATAATATGATATGATATGGTATAATATGATATGATATGACATAATATGATATAGGATATAATATGATATAATAAGGGTTATAACGGCTGACGTCAAACACCGGAGCCAACAAAACACGTGTATGATAATTTATAAAGGAATATAAATGTGGTGATGATTGAAGGGCTGCTCATCGCCCAACAAATTGCAGGGTCAAGTTTCAAACAAAGACAATGCACGATCAGTTAGTGCTCAGAGTATGTGTTAGGGATGAGTTCCAGCTACTACCACATCAAACCTCAACTTCATATCTGTAAAAATGGCAAACTTGGAAGTTGTAGTTGTGTTATTTTGTTTACAAAAGTTGACTAGCTGTGGCGGCCATCTTGTATAAAGCTGAAAATGCACATCCACTCATCCCTTTCTGAGATATTTTGCTAACAGACTGTCAGCGTTGACTGTGATAGTTGATGCCAGGTTTTAAAAGGTAACCTTTCCTGATAGGTTACTGCTCAGAGTATAAACTGGAGATGACTCGCAGCTACTACCACAACGCATGGAAGCTCAGAAAAACGGAGTCTTGTGAGATATTTTTCTTACAGACAGGCATTTGATTGAGCACACACAGACACAATAAATTACATGATCGCCCACCTTGACTCACCCATTTCCAAGATGTATAAAATATTCAGAATAGACAGAAGTTATTTATTAAAGGTGAAAAAGATCAAGTAAAAAAATGCATCAACATTTTGCCTTCAGGCCCACACATACTCAGGTGCACTTCACTCCACAGAGGTCCACACGTTCCTGAGGTGGACTCAATGTGGTCTCGACGCAGCCGTCCGCATGCCATGTCCGTACAAGCATCAATTTTTACGACCGTGTATGCATACTCGGTGTCGCACAATAAACTGCCCGGTGACGGACTGTTTTGTATGTGACACCGGTGTATTAAATTCCCTTCTTCATCCCTGGTCTGGGTTAATGACCTTTTCTTTTGTTTTGTTGCCAAGACTCAAGCGATCTCTTCCTCCTCGTCCACTGACGCCATGACTGAAATGGTGAGAAATGAAGGAATTTGTCACGAGAGAATTGAAATCAGGTCCAGCGTGGCTGAGGGAGGGTCTGGAGATTTCCTGCTGGCTGGTCTGATGTGTGGGCTGCAGGACCAGTGCTCCTGTTTTTTTATTTTTAGAACTTTTTATTAAAAACATATAAACACAGAACACTGCTGCCCCAGGACCGCCGACAACTCTCGTTTTTTTATTTTTATTTTTTACCTGTCAATCAATCCAGTAGGCGTGTCAGCAAATGACCAATCGGCGACCTCAATTTGTCCCAAAGGTAAACGCCCCTTACCTGCAGAGCTGAGCTGCAGCTGCTCAGGGTGTACGCTCGAGTATGACGTCTCAACTGTCTGCGGACAGTGTGCACGTGGCTCACGGAGTACACACAGTACGCCCGAGTATGTGGGCGCCTTTACTCTAACAGCAATTTTTCAATTTCTATTTATTTATTTATTTATTTTTGTAAAATATTTGCGTAAAAAATCGGTTTGTTAGCTCCAGTCGCATACTTGGTGTCCTCCTTCAGGTTCTTCTTCATCAGCAAGATTGAGCTTTCGTTGCTCGTTCTTCTACATAAACTTCAGGAACGATTAAAGGTTTTAAATTTTGATCTCTTGGCTTCAAAGCGTCCCGAAACCTCCGCACTAAGTACGCTGAGCAACAAAGGAGTCTTGACAGGCCAGTTCTAAAAACATTTAAAATACAAGCTCACTGGTTGGAGACACATGCAACAAGGGCGGTGCGTATCTTGCCCATGGATCTTCAGTTTGGTACAATTTGCAGTGTACGCCACCAAAACACCTTTGTTTTTCACATTTGTAGCGCTACAGTTACATACAAAGCAACTGTAAAGTATGAATTTGTGCCTATATCGTCACATTGCAGTGAAATGAACTGATCAGACTTCATGACCGCCACATTAAGAGCACGGGAGGCAGTGGACGGCACATGTTTTCCTGTGATATTACTTTGTGCCGGGTGGCGGGGGGAGATGCAGATAAGCGCGTGCTATTGGAGGCAGTGGCGGCTGGGCCTGTAGAATATTATTCTGCCCTGCCTGAGTGAGCCGAGCTAAATGAGTTCTGTGTAATAACCGGCTGTGTGTGCAAACAGCCCCGCATGATGGCTGAAGCCCCAGCATCCTTTTCTCGATCCTCGCTTTTTCATCCAGCCTCACTCTTTCATTCTCTCACCCGCTCACGCAGACACACACCCTGTTGCACACACGCTTTCTCTCCTGCGCTGAGTTTTGTCTGTGATCTTATGGGAGTGAGCCTGAGGCCTGATGGTTTTAGGGATGTTATTTTTCCAGAGTTCTTCCTTTCATCATTCCCTTACGCAGACTTTGTATATGTTTTACTTCCTTTTTTTTTTTTTTTTTTTTTTTTTTTTTT
>JARVGV010000002.1:19285619-19298230 GCA_031762435.1 Hypsolebias longignatus
ACATAGCTGAATGATACAAGATAAATATGTTGTGCCATTTTATGCAAAGTTCAAACATCATGTCAGTAGACCTTTAAAGTACGGTGGAGTGAAGTATTTCTAATGGGTGGCAAAAGTAAAACCAAATTCCTACAGTCCTGTAGGTGGGATCAGTTTTGGTCAGCTCAGGGGCACTTTTGTGGAGTTCAAACTTTCAGAAGATTTTGAATTTGATCAATTTAGTCCAATATGTATGGGTCTTATTTCATTATTAAATTATTTCTATTGAAGTTTTTTCATTTGTATTTTCCTTCATCAGGAGGTCTTTTTAAATTTATTTATTTTTACCTCCTCCTTATGAAAATCAGACCGAATGACAGCGCAGCAAGTAACGCCAGGGCAGCTCCTCCATAAAGCAAGGCTTGTAATTTTGCTGCTGGCTCTGGCTGCACGAGCTTCTCCTTAGCTGGTGCTTCTACAAAGGTCTCCCCAGGCTGGGCTTCATCAAGAGCTACAGGGGCCACCTCAGCTGGGGCTTCAACAGGAGCCTCGGTTATCTCCACAGCTGGGGCCCGTAAGACTTGAGGTGCAGTCACTGGGGCTTCTGGCTCAGGTTCTGGTTCTGGCTGATGAGGCGTTTCCATTTCCTGCTGAGCGTCAGAAGCTGGTTCTGATGTGGCTTCAGGCTCTGCTGATGCTGAGGTGATTTCCTTGGCTGGAACTGGGACTTCCACCTCAGAAGGCACTAGGGCAGGGGCAGCAGCTGATTCTGGCTCAGGTTCTGGTTCTACTGCAGGAACAGGCAAAGGTGCTGGAGGTTTGGGTTCAGCTGGAGGGGGGACAGGGGGAAGAAGCTTTGGTTCTGAAGATAAAAGAGAAGGTTCTCCATACAAGCTTGCAGGTGTCTCAATGGCAACTGTCTCTAATGAAATCAGGGAAGCAGGGGGTGTGGATTCTGCCCCAGTTGCTACTGGAGCAACTGGAGCCTGGTCTCCAAATTCAGCCCTGAGCTCAGCCAGCTCACTTTCTGTGCCTAAAACACTGATCATGCTTTCTTCTGTCGCTCCGGCATCACCTCCCTCCTCCAGCAGCTCGGTGTCCTCGCGCTCGACGTGCACGATGTCTGAGTTTGAAGAGTTGTTTTCACTGCGCTCCTCAGCCAGGGCCACGCCCTCGTTGCTGTCCAGGCTCTTGACGTCCTCGGGGTCCATTGCACCGACTTGCGCCCAAGATTCGTGGCCGGCCAGCGACACGGGAAAGCTTTCTGTCTGCCAGGAGCTCTGATCGCTGCCGTTATCTGCGGTGCAGAGCAGCGACGAGGGCGGGCTGGGCTGCTCCTCTGGGATGATGCAGATGTCGTTGCTGTCTTCAGCACCAACTAACTGGTCCTCTGGTCCAAGGCCTAGTACTTCACACTGTTACAGACAGAAACACGTCAAATTAATAAACATGAATGCCACAACATATAAAAGACTGTTTTAAGTGTGAAAATCTCAGCTTCATTGGAAGCTAACTTCTTATTTAGGTTTATCTCATGAAAAAAAGACTAGTCAACTTTGAAAAAAAATGTTAATTTAAAAGAAAAATACCCCTTTTCAGAGTTAGACTAATATACAGTAATTTTATATGTGAAAATAATTCAGCATTTATAAGATAATGCCACAAAGTGTCATTTCAGGGCTCACAGAAAACTGTGTGCAACTTTAACCTTCTCTGTCGCCTAGCGATCAAATATAGATTTTACCCAGAGGCCTCTTATCATGTAACAGGTATATACGGTAACTGTGTTATGTAAACAAAAATAATATAAAAAAAAAAATGGTGGAGCAAAATAAATATGTTATATTGCGTTTGATGGACACATTTCAACTGCAGATAATAAAACGTTTAAAAAAATGTGTTTAAGTTCTGTCAACAATTAGCAAAACTGCAAATACAACAAGATATTTAGTATAAATGGGTAACTTTTTTTAGTGTTTTTAAGCGTGTAGTGATGTAAGCTGAATAAGAAGCTTGTGTCTAAAAATAGATTTGATGATAATGTGTTCAAGTCATAAAATCCCACAAAGTAACGTCTCTAAATCACAAGCTACAAATACAACTAAATGTTATTTACAGTTTGTTGTGATAGTAGAAAAAGAACAGCTTTATGACAAAACACATGAACTAAAGCATGTTTAAAGGATTTATCTTCCTGACATCACAAATGTCAGCATCACCACAGTCTGGTGAATATTTAGACCTGCTCTCTTATTCAGATACATTTTTAAAATTTTTTTTTTTTTAAGGAGACTGTTGACAGCTGCATGAAGAAGTCACATCTGTCCAAGCAAATGCACCTTGTTGAAACAGACAGAAGTGGTGTGAGTGGATATAACTAATGAGGGTTTAACTGTAGTGAGAGTGGTGCTTTGGGATAAAGGTATAAATTTGGAACAATTTTGGGAACTCTGGTGCTGCGTGTTACATAAATGAGATCCAGACAGGCACAGAGGTGTTTGTCTAACAGGAATTATGAATGTGTTTGCATAAACAGTAGACAAAGTGTCTGACAGCAGAGATTAACTCCGACTCGTTTGAATTTATGATTAATTCCCGCACCATCCCTGACACTGACGTGTAAATTAGCGCTGGTCCATGTCAAGATCATCTTTGAACGAATATAAACCTGTGAAGGTTATTTTCCCCGGTCTGCGTCGTGCATGCCAGCTGTATCTTGGGTGGAAGGGAAGAGATTAACTCTAATGGCGTTCCATCGTTATCCAACATTCAGAATCTCCATAAGCAGATTTGCATGTGGAACAGGAGGAGTTTCACAAAATCCTCCCCCCTTTCAACATAGCTGCAGACACATTAACAGGGTTGCCACATCATGAACTCTACAGCGACGGCTTGTTAAATGCAAACGCGGTACTTCAGCATTAACAGACACGTTTTTAGTTAAAAACAACTTTAACCAGCGTTTGAATTCTGCAGAACAAATCACTTCACGTGGCTTCACTACAAAGAGCCAACAAGAAAAGTAAACATTTTATGGAAACAAATTTCAAATATTTACTTCTCATTTATTTAAAATGTGCTCTCTGCTGATTTGTTCTTGTGGTTTTACGCCGTACTTCAACAAAGCTGTGGCTGGGAAACACCAACCATGTGTTTAATGTCACCTTTAGTTCTCCACTTCTGGCCTAAGACAACCAGAAACTTTGAAATACCTGCACATGCCTGTTTGTATGTTGCCTTTTCACTCTCACTGAGCAAACTGAGCTGTTTTAAGACTTTAGATCTTAAAACTAAACAAGAACTCATCCTGACTTGGTTGGACCATTTTGCCACAGCGTAACAACTCCTTTATGGGAGAACACTTGTGCTAAATTAGCACAGTTAGCATGTTACATCCTCTGCTATTTTAACAATATCAATTGTCCACAGCTTTAAAAATTCAAAAGCCCTGACATTATTTCATCATATAACTCCGACAGGTCCCTGGTGAGAAGGCTCTTTTAAAAGTTTTATTAGAAGCAATTAATTTAAGGGCTTTTACATTTAACACAGTCCCTTCTCTGTGCTGTTTCAGGGGCATAGTGATGCATCACCCAGGAGCTGGTGAGTGGACGCTTATGTAACTCGGGGAGTGCTGTTTCACTGTGCAGGATCTGACATGCCCTTCCAGGGCCTGGACTGGAGCCTGCACACCACCTTTTTCTTAAAATACATCAGTGAAGCATTCCAGCCATAAAAGCTTTGCAACGTGAAACAAAAGGGGTATAGAAAATGTTTTATTGCCTTTTAAGATATCATACTTTGACTATCTATGCACTTTAAGTATGGAGCCATGCAATGAAGTGTTTGTCTTTATCTCTTTACCATAAAGGGAGGAGGAATTCTGACTTTCAAAAGTCAGGACTTGCGTTGCTTAAAACTCACAAGAGCAGCAAGATAAAAAAATAAATAAATTTAAAAAGCTGAAGTCAACACCCAGTTCAGCAGTTTTCACTGTCAAAAGGAGAGCTGTCTGATTCAGTAAATGATAGATAGGTCAACAACCTCGTTCACCACCGAGGTTTTAATTCTCCTCATTTGCCCTGTCATACTTCATTAATCGTGCACTCCTGTCTGCCCCAGGCTGCAAACTGTCGGAGGGCAAGCGGCTTTGTTCCTGCCAAACGGAGTGTACGTTACATTAGGGTCAGAATAATCCTTACTCTTTGCTGCAGCTGAAAAAGTTGCACAAAAAGGGAGTCGTCCAACTTAACTTGTCGTTTGTATCTTCGTCGCGTTAACATCCTGAAAATACGGATGGACCGAGGCTCTATTTTGTAACAGCATCACGGAAAAACAATCCACAGTTTACGCCAAAACTTTGATCCATTTAAAAAGCTGTTTTTCTTTACAAATCAATTTGTTTGGGGATTTTTGTATTTCACAGTTCGAACGCTGTTGTGAAAAACCACGACATTCATGACAGGCATTTCTGTGCAGCTGCAGCTCAGTAGCAAGGGGGTCGCCATGTTGCCAGATAATAATCTGTTCACCATCTAAGAATGTATCACATCAACACCAAGTTGCTCGTTTGTGCTGCGCCAAAGGGAACCGTCCTACCTCAGTGTGAAGCCTTGAAAGCCCTGGTTTGCACGTGAATGCACAAAGCTCAAAAAAGTCAAGCAGACAAGCAAGTCGAGATGGCGTGGAGGTAGAAAGCCCGTTTGTGGAACGTGTGCGTGCAGGCAGCTGTCAAAGTAATAGCGGTGTAACTTTGCTCTTACTGGCTGTGGTGCACATCCTTTAACGCTCTGCTCTCTCACCCCTCCCCTGAATGTTTCTCCTTCCTGCCTATCACAGCCTCCTCGTGGACTTTACTTCCCTCCTCTTTTCTCTGCATCCCTCCATCCCTCCTTTTCTGTTCATCTTCTGTGACATAACGCTGAGCATGAATGTGGCTTTGTCTGTGTTCACACAACGTTGCACAAAACCAGGCAGAATATCGCGAGGTGATGGCGACATGTCAAGTCATGTGGCTGCTCATCGGTATGACCAGCGCTCTACTCAGCACAAAAATGTGAAATTAAAGTGATCCAAAATACTCCAAAGGTTGTGCATCACTTTCATCCTATATGTCAGTACAACACACGAAACTTTATAAATAATATGGCCAAGACGGACAATATATTCATCCCATCACTACTTTATATACTCCTCTGCTTTTTGTCTGGTCAGCTCCACAGTAAACAAGCAGAGGTCATGTTGTACAGTATTTAAATACTAATGTCATCTTTCATTTTCCTAACAATCTTGATTGTATACAAGATGCTGTAGATTTTTTTAAACAATTATAACATAATTAAAGCACTATTGAGAACCTATTAAATAATATTTATTTACAGAAGTAAAGGCCTTTTCTAGTTTTTTTTTTTTTTTGACTACGTTGAATAGTTTAGCACTATCAGCCGCAGTAATGCACACATTGATACATAACTTCAGTTTTACAGTACTTTATCCTGTTGAATAAAACACTAAAGTAGTCCTTATTGCTGTTACTGTACACTAAAACATCTGGAAAGGAAAAGTAAGGTGTTGAAACATCAATCTGATTGGTAGAGGACATTTCTGTTTTATGTATATCATCTATTTAGGAATTTTCATTTCATATGATGCCATGACTGTTGTAGCTCTCTGGTGCCCTCATCTGTACATTTAGAAATGTGCACGTGTGTTTGCCACCACCAGTTTTTCAGTCTGGACATTAAAAGTCTGACAGGGTCTACAAGTCGTCAATCACCTTTGGAACTATTTCACGTTGTTGACTTCAGGACTTTGTTTCAGAACATGATCTCAGCCACTTTGCAGTTCTGGACTGAACAGTCTGATCGTGTGAACGCTCATGAAGCACTCACATCGTGATCCATTTTTCAGCATCTTTCTCATTCCACAATTGTTTAACTATTTCAGTAAATATATCAAAACGTTCAGCTCGTTCACGAGAAGTGTGCTATGATTTTTGGTATTGGTACAACTTTAGCTTTTTGAAATATTTAGCTTCTTCTGCCACTTTTCTCATAGAAAATGAATGGAGCTCATTTTACATCCTTCAAATCTTTAGATGTGTTTACAAAATTTTACTGCTCCTTTCACATTTTGTTCTGGTTCAGCTTCTTTCAGTTTGTTTGTGCAAATTTAAACAATGTTTCTGCTATTTTCAGCTAATTTCAGCTGTTTTTTTTTTTTTGTTTTTTTTCCAGATTCTTTCTGCTAACTACAACATTTTTTGTGCTTCTTCTAACTTTTTTCTGCTAATTTCAGCTTGTTATGAGCCAGCTTTTTCTGCTAGTTTCAGCTTTTTCTGCTATTTCAGCTACAATTTGGCTGTTATTATGCTAATTAGCGTTTTCAGTTAATTCCAGTTTTTGCATTCATTTCAAAATTTTTCTGCCTAATTCAGCACATACGGTATGTGCTCTCCCCACTTCCTTCTGGTAATTTAAGCTTCTTTATGCTTTTTTAAGCTACTTTTTGGCTATTTTATGCTAATTTCAGCTTTTAGCAGATAATTTCCACTTCTTTGTGCTCATTTCTGCTTCTTTCAGCCTAGCTGGGCAAACGTGTTCTTTCTGCTTTTTACTGCTTGTTCTACCTTTTCAGCTACCCTTAGCATTTTATAGCTAGTTTCAGCTGTTTTCAATTAAATATAAATTTTTGCTGTAATTTCTGCTACTTTCAGCCTAATTAAATTATTTCATCTAATTACAACTTTCAGCTCTTTCCTGCTACTTTCATTTTTTTTCTCTATTTCAGCTACTATTTAGCTGTTTTATGCTGATTTTAGCCTTTTCAGTTAATTCCACTTTTTTTTTTTTAGCTCATTTCATTTCTTTCCTTTTCCTTCTGGTAGCTTAAGCTGCTTTCTGCCTTTTACCGTAAGCTACTTTTCAGTTTTCAGCTATTTTTTTTTTCTGCTAAATGCAGCTTTTTTGTCTAATTTTCTAATTTTTGTGCTAATTTCTGCTTATTTAAACTTAATTCAGCAAATATATGTTCTTTCAGCTTACTTCTGCTAACTTAGGCTTGTTCTTCAATTTCTTCTACATTTCAGCTGTTTTTCAGCAAGTTCTTCTGCAAAAAGCATTTGCACTGCATTTTTTGTAGGAAATGCAATTTATCTAGTTTATTTTACACTTTTGCTCAAAATCTGTTCATCTGCTGCCATGAGCAGTAGCTCTCTGCTGTCTTTTAGATGAGCTTTTTATAGCCACTCATGGGTCTCCATGAAACATGCAGTAACTAATCCTTCTTCATTTATCATTACAGAATGATAAATAAAATATGAGCATTGCCTTTTCTCTGTCAAACTGTAAAACTCACCCATCCTCCTTGCTGGATGATGTAATTTGCCTCATCCTCCTCCAGATAGCGCAACCCTAGTTCCAAAAGTGTTGTCAGTGGTTGTCCCTCACTTTGTAAAGCCTGGAGCAGCACCAGAGGCACCAACACCTGGTAGGGGTGAGATAAAATGGCAATGTTGTCAAACTGATAGACACTTATAGAAATGTTTCACTTTTTTTGGCACATCGAGTTTTTTTATTTTAATGAGGGCAGATTATTACCAACCATGATTGCCTCACCTTGCCTTCCTGTGTTTGTACTGAGAGTTCTAGTGTTGTGCTTCTAAATCTCTGGTAGTCCAGAGGTCTGAAACACATAGACAATGGTCCTTTTTTAAACATTTATATTATATTAATTTATTCACCATATGCAATCTGTATTTAAAATAATTTCCATTAGGTCTAAAATGATTCTCTGATAAATGAAGCGAGCTCAACAGGAGCTGGGTTTTGAGTTAGCTGGCTTGAGTAAAAGCTGTTGCAGATGACAGTTACAGAAAAGGTAATTACTGTTAACCTAGAGTTTCATGTTCACATAAAAAAGGGGTGTTTTACACATTTAGGCCAATAATCAGCCTGACACATTCACAACAGAAGCCTGCTACCTAGCAAAATATATGAAAACAAGTTGCAACATTTGAACACTTTGAGCTGAGAATCATGAAAACTGGTCATTATAAATCAAACACAGGTCAATTTTATTTTAATTTATGGTAAAGATTAAAATCCATTTTTGGTTGAATTATTTAATAGATTAAATTACATCATCATAAATTATTTTACAATATTTTGTGATTTGATTTAGCTCTGAACATCTCTAATCAAATGAACATAGAACACAATGATTACATTTTACTGTTCTCTGTCTTTTTTTTTTACCAATCTGAAATCTGACATATATTAAAGCACTCTTAATTTGTTTATGACTCTTGACCACATATACATCTTCAGTTATTTTTGTCTGAAATATATTTAGTTGACTGAAAGGCAAACTGAGCATGAAGTCGATGAACTAGTAAAATAAAAACAGTAGCAATTTGTGAATACTCACTTAAAGGTTAGCATTCACTGGAAAAGCCAACATTTAGACATCAACGTACAACTCTTTTTTTTTTTTTTTGGTCATTGTTTATGTTAGAATGATCAACATAAAATGTAATGAACAAATGTGTTGATAAGGAGGGCCTGGACTGATTAAATGACAAGTAAATTTGGTTTTAATCCGTTTATTATTGCTAGAAACACATTTATGCTGCTTTGAATCTTAAAATGTTCAAAATTCACTACCCAACTTTCAAATTTATTATGCAACAAAGCTTTTATTCTCTTCTGACTGCACAACGACAAAAAAAAAAAAAAAAAAAAAAAATCAAGAATTCACTGCAGCAGTATATCAGTATTGACTTTGTCATTCCATTGGTTATGAATTTAGCATGCTCTACAAATAGAGAGAAAATATTAAGAAAACTATTTCCATGTGGACTACTTGTTAAGGTTGAAGAATTTTTAGGATATTCAGGAAAGCCGTAATAAATTTAACCCTTTAAAAGATGCTAATTAAGCTCCACAACTGTGAAGTTTATTATATAGTCTGCTCCAGCACAGCCTGATAATGCAAAACACTTTTGCAAACACCAGCACAGCTCTACAAGCTCACCCTGAAAGGAGCGTTTGGACAGCTGCTGCAAGGTGTGCACCAAGCTCTCGGGTCACTTTGTCTCCAATTGTAGCGAGGCGGTCTTCTACTGAGTGCTCTGCGTTGGCCAGACTGAACACCGGAGACGGGCTGATGTCAGATCCTCTGCTGGGGAACACTGAAACCAGGACAAACCACAGGACAGAATACAATGAAGCTCATCTGGTACAAAGAGCCGACTGGGGTGTGGGAAAATATAAGTGTTAATAGAATTGTTTAGAATTCAAAGTAACACAAAAATGAGTTTCAGACTGGGGGCACCCTCTCTGAGCAGCAAAGAATGTGACAGGTCACAGAAAATATTAGTCATTCACCATCATTCTACAGCTGTGGTTAAATGAAAAAGCCTTTACTGCTGAAGAATAATGCAACAACAACAAAAAAAAACAAAAAAAAAAACCTTTGATATCTAAAGTTTAATTTCGAGTACCATGTTGTCGTGTGTCATATAATTATAAAAAAATTAAAAAATCCACCTGCAAATGTCTACATAAAGTGAAGATGTTTTCCTGCTGTAAGTTGAAGCAAATGACGACAGGAACAGGAGGTGTCAGTGTGCGATTGTGACAATTTACAGGCAGAACGGTCCTCCTCCAGCTGCCTCAGCTCCTCTTCTAGCCTTCTGGTCCTCTCCTCCTCAGTCTGGGCATCTCCTCGGAGATAAATACATTAACTATGAAACAACAGCCCCTAACACAAACACACACACAACCACTTCAGAAATCAGTAAAATTACAGACCTCACATTAAAGTTTTCTTGGTATTGTCTTCATTGAATCGTCTTTATTCTAATTTTTCTTTTGGCTTTTATTCACTTTAACATTATATTGTGAGTTTACACTATTTTTGTTTTAAAGGATGCAAATGCTTTTTTCAGTTTCATAAAAGAATATTAGTTTAAAAAAAAGACTGATAGCGTAAAAGAAAAGTAAAATTATATTGTCTAATAAATAAACATCAAACTAGACTCGTGCGCACATGAAACATTAAGGATCTAAAGGGTAAAATTAAACATCGGTAGACTCCAGCTTAAAGGAAACTCTGTGGTGCCTGCACCTTCATAAAACACTAAAAACTGACAAACGGTTGTGGAAGCATGAAGAAACGCCAGGTTTTCAGCAGCAAAGAGTTGCTTCTCAAGTTAGGCGCAACTAACATGTATGTTGAAAGACTGAAAACCTTTTATCGCATTATATTTATTAGCACAAACAAGAAAATTACAATAACCTTGTCACTGAGTGGATTTAAGGCAGCGCTGCACAGCCTATGAGGAAGTGAATTATTTACTAAATTAAGTCTACATTGCTGGGAATGGAAAAAAAATACACAAAAAATGGACCAGCACATACCCAGGATTATAAAAAAAAATAAAATTACACCAAACATTCTGGAAAGATCAAAAGCGTTCACGTGAAAAGTAAAATGAATACTCTGCTGAACATCAGAGGCGTTCATTATTTCCACTTTACTGGGCTCATGACTTCTGGTTGTGCTACAGTCATCAAAAAATATTTTTCTTAGTGATTGAACGGCAGAATATTTAAGGTTTTTTTTTTTACATTTTATTGACTCCTAGTCACATACTATTTTTTTTATCCACACTCCCGTTTTCTTTTTCTGTGTCCTTCAGCTATAGTGTAAGAACTCCCTGAGGACCAGAGCTGGTTTTTCTAAGGGGTTTTGCTGTGTCAGCATGCAGCCAGACAGCTAGGCAGACAACTTTTTTTTCATTCAGTCTATTGATGTGCAAGTAATCCTAGTGATCGCACATGACAGGCTGTCAGAAATTGGACCGGGTCGAGCGGAAAGCAAGGATTAGATGGTCATCTGTCCCTCTTTACTCTTTTCAAGCATGCACATGTACAAAAATGTCACACCCACACTGCTTAGTTAAAAAAAAAAAAAAAAAAACGCCTTTTTCTGAAAGATGAGCATAAATTATTTGTTTAAAAAAAAAACAAGAATGATGTTTCTCTCACAGTAAAAGAGCAACTTTAACATTCTTGTACAAAAGCACAATAATTTGCACAAGTTATTTTTTGCAGGATGAACTAAAAATGAGCCACGCTGTGTAGACATGTGGTCAACAAACTCAATGATCTTGGGCTTTAGAATGCCACGCACAAAATGGACATGATGGATAAAATAAATCTTTAAAGCCTAAAGTCGTGCACAGGGTTTCAATAAAAGACTGGAGAAAGAGAGAGAGATCGGTCTGGAAGCCATATTGGAATATTAAAAAGATTATAGTTGTCTGATGTCTCATATATTCACGTGTTTATAAGCACTTGGCTAAATTAAAGTCATCTGACTGCACTTTCGTGCCAAAGTGAGAGTCAAGTTGAGCTGAAAACAGGTGGCTACATGCCTACACACTCAAAATACTTTGGGTTACAGCCGCATGTGCACAAGCCTAACTGTCTTTAAGAGTGTTATGTGGATGTAATAACCAAATCACTCCTCTAACCTTGATCTGTTGCAGGCGTGTGGGATCTCCTCACAGGCAGCAGTCCCAGGTATTTTAGCAGAATGTATTTGGTTTCAAAGTGGAAACCTGCAGACACATTGAGTTGGGGCCAAGAGATGGGGTCCGAGGTCGCCATTGATTATACAATCAGGTACATTAAGTCTTAGAGTTAAATCTGGACGTCTCACCTGTAAAATAAATAAATAAAAAGACAGAAAAGAAACTTTTACTGTGACAATAGTTAAAACTTTGGCTGATCAAAAGCAGCAAAAAGCAAAAGCCTTCAGACACCTTTATTTTAGACTGATTTCTCGTGACATTAAACCAGCTGTGACACACTAATGTGGTGTTCAGTTACACATTGTGCCCTCTGTTCAAGGAGACATGCCTTGCCCATGTGTGTACATTTTACAAAACAAATGTAATCATCACATATTTTTGAGTCTTCTATCACGTCCAAGTGTCATCTGTGAACATTTAAAATGAGATGACACGATCATGTGGACTAAAAACTTCCATTATCAAGACTGCCAAGTTCATAAAACACATCCGGGTGAAACTGTCAAAGTAAAACCTCTTGATTCTGTCAAGCAACCATGAAACTTTCAGTCCCCGTGACGTCACCTGTTCTGAATTATAAACAGCAGCTTAGATCATTGGACTAAACGGACGTCTGTTCAGACAAAACATCTTTTGTACACAAAACCCATCATAACCTGTAGCCTGTGCGCAGGTTAGCTAGCTTAACACGGCACGTGTCAGGAAACTTCCATTTTAGCTTCACGTGAGCTCAGCCATATGAGCTCAGCGAGTGTCCGTTACTTACCGTCAAACGACAAGCTGAAGGGAAGTATGCGACACAACTGTCAAGTAACAGCTACAACTAAAACTGAGCGGACCACCACTGGCTGGCAGCAGCGCGCAACTCACACAACGTGCACGGAACGTGAGTCGAAACGCGCGAAAACACAACGGCGGAGTTCCCGTGACACCTTTTCAAAATAACACTCTAGCGCTTAACAACAAAAAAGGTTGAATCATGTCATCTGGACTTCGTTTTTTTGTTAAAAAGAAACGTTTCGCCCCTCATCCA
>JARVGV010000002.1:19301602-19312389 GCA_031762435.1 Hypsolebias longignatus
TAACAGCAGTAAAAATATAACAAAAATGTATAAGAACAGCATTAAAAGAAAACAACAGGATACAATATATACAGTAGTCAGCTCACACAGTATGAACCTAAGGGCCAGTCATCTTTTCTTGGTTGCAGGTTCCTCAACAAGCGTTTGATTTGTCTCATTTGATGTTCTATGTTGCACTTTTGACATCATTTCAAAGATTACTGAAAAAAAATGAAAGTGATAAAAGCATTTTACATTAAAAATAACATCTTGGGGGCCAGATAAGATGTCAACGAGGGCCACATTTGGCCCCCGGGCCTTGAGTGTGACATATGTTAGGGGGTCTGGAGACTTCTCAATAAAAATTAGCATTATAAATGTAGCCCTCTGTCATACAAGTAAAGAGAACTAGAATTAAACACAACAGTAAGCTTGTCTACTGAATATTTATTTGTATTTATTTATTCTTTTCAAATTTAAAAACACAAAATAAACAAATTACAAAGCATATTGAGAAAGAAAAAAATTTAAATGAAAGGAAGCAGAAGAAGAATAAAAATTCTTATATCTGCCCCTTCTTAAAACAAAAATCAATTCAACAATCAATTCAAACAATATAACAATATAAATCAATTCAAACAATATAAAGCTCATAAGTTGTTTTGTTTTTTACGTCTTTTAAATGCCATTTTATTTTCACTTGTTTTCAATTTGTACACATCCTTTATGATTGTCTTTTGTTGTCTCTGTTGTCATCATGCTATGTTTAAAAAAAATAAAAAATAAAAATACAGGTTTCTCTTGTAAACGAGTCCCTGAGGCTCAATGGGATTAACCTGTATAAATAAAGGTCGAATGAGGGGAAAAAAAAAGTATCAATAACCTTCTCTTCTCAGCCAGATGTCTAACCTGAAGAACCAAGGGAGGCTGAAGGTGCTGAAGGCTCGAGACGACATGGTCATGGTGAGAGCTCAGCGCTTCTCCTGTCTTACACAGATTTGCACAATATTTGTTTACTTTGACACAAATGCGTCACCATGACTGTCACATGATTTTTTTTTTTAAACAAGGATGTTTTCTCATCTTGTTTAAAAATGTCAGTAGAAGGCACATGTGCCTATGTTTATAGCAATTTATTGCTTTTACCAGAGAAAAAGTACTCGCTCATCATGTGGTGTTGATAGTATTCAACTTAGAAGATGTGAGACTTTCTCCTTCTCTTTGGGTTTATGGTTAAGGATCTGCTGAATGAGGCTTGTCAAAGACTTTCAGAGATCGCCAAGGATCCTAATAGGTACTCCAAGCTGATGGAGGGCCTGGTGCTTCAGGTATTGTAAATCCCCCCGTTTGTCAGTTTTTTTTGTTTTCATAGTTTGATTTGTTTATTAACCTTTTAAGGGATTTTACCAACTGCTTGAGTCTCAAGTAACCATCCGCTGCCGACAGCAAGATGTAGCAATGGTTCAAGTAAGACTGAGTTAACCTTTTGTTTTTGTTCTTTTGCAACGCAGGCTTTTCTGTGCATGACGTATATTGATGCTTTCTGCTTTATGACCTGCCAGGCTGCAGTTAATAAGAACATTCCCATCTACCAAGAGGCAGTGAAGATCAAAATAACTGTCAAAATTGACCAGGATCGTTTTCTTCCATCTAACATGTATGACTGGCTAATGTACAGTAATTCAAAGTTTTAGCCTTTGATTTAAATTTTTTTCCCCATTGTTTCTTTGACTGACATTATAAACAGTTGATTTGAGTTTCATGTCGTCTTTGTTTTCTTTGTTTTCACAGCTGTGGAGGAGTTGAAATGTATAACGATAATGGAAAGATCAAGGTTTCCAACACTTTGGAGAGCAGGCTTGAACTTATGGCACAGCAGGTATAAAAATGTGCAGAGGATGCAGTTTGACTGTTAACTGCAGCTTTTGGCAGTCATCTGTAGGGGGCAGCACAGCTTTATTACAGTACTGTATTTTATTTTCAGCTTAACTTACTGTACTGTACTGTACAAAAATCATGTTTTAGTCAGACTCATTTTATGTTAAAAGTTATACGTTTTTTAATTCAACCATGGGTAGTGATTGATGAACTCTGATTCTCATTTTCATGTAAGAAAAGTGATAAATTTCAGTTGTTGTTTTGAAGTGATCAATTTTTGTTTCCCCTGCCTCTTGAACATGACTGCAGATGCTGCCAAGTGCATTTTTTAAAAACATTTTTAAGTGTGTGCCACATCAAAAATATTGTACCATCTGAATTAAAAAACAGCTTTGGTTAAATTGTATCTATCCACATTTAGAGGGTTAATGAATCTTTGGTAAAAATCAAAGAATAGTTTGAATTTGTATGTTTTTCTTAAAGCCCTGTTCTATTCCTGAATTACATATACCGGTAATAATTACTATAAGTTGAAAAAATATAAATAAAAGCAGATTTTTTTTTTTTTTTTCTTCAAACCTACCCATATAATTTATCCAAATGTTATTGTGTACAGTAGTCCCTCACTACTTCCTGGTTCGTTTTTCGTGGACTCGCTCTATTGCGGTTTTTCAAAATAAGATTGGACATAACACACAATTGGCTTATTGAGCCGCACAAGCTGCATGCAATTTTTATTTAAAATATATTATTTTAAATTATTTAGTACCTGCTGCACCTCTGTGCAGCCCACACTGCAAGATAAGCTTCCTCCTGCAGCTGATCAGCTGATCTCCGTGCAGAGCGGAGAAGTGGGCGTGGGCGAGAGCAGCTTGCAGGTGGCAAAGAGCAGCCGTGGCAGAGAGCTGAGCTCATGACATGCTGTGCTCTTTTAGAGCATTTTGAGTTTAGAAACATTGTTTAGAATATTGCAAGAATGTGGGAAGGGTTTAAAATAACTATATATTTTTTCTTTTTTTTTTATACTAAATATTAGTTGTTTGTCTCATGTCTACTCTTATTATTAAAAAAAATGTAGCAGTTTATAGAAAATAGTGCTGCAAAAGCCGTCAGTGAAACATGCAAATTCATATTTTTTTCTAGACAAAAATAACTTTGTACACTTTCAATATATTTTTAACCAATAATTAAAAGGCAGAACATGTGATTTTTCTGTTTTGTGTTATGTCTCCCCTCTCACAGATGATGCCTGAAATCAGAATGGCGTTATTTGGTGCCAACCCTAACCGTAGGTTCCTGGATTAACATTTAAACAGAACACTGCGGACACTGTTTCAGAAGACAGGAGCCTCTAGAGCTACATAACAATTTTCAGGGTCATAAATACTTTAAAAGGGCTGTTTTTGTTTATTGTTATAAACTGATGGGACTGATTAAAAGCTCAGCAAATGCTCTTTTACTTCTGAATAAATGTCTTCTTACTGACCTCACTAATGGAAAACTACTTTACACTGCAGCAGCAGCAATGAAAATATTTGCTCTAAACTCTTAAAATGAAAAAAAGCTGCATACCAAAGATGTCTTTGCATTACTGTTTTTTTGTTTTGTTTTTGTTTTGTTGTAAACTATTGCCAAAAAAAAAAAGATAATGTGCATGTGTGTTTATATTATTGCTTTGAATTATTCTAAAATTAAAAAAAATGATCACACAGAAAATTTGTCAAGTTTGTGATATATTTATTTACATTTTGTAAACGGGTTTTCTAAGGCTACGTTTTCTACAACGAGGTACATGTAGTAAGACAATAGCCACATCAAAAATCTGTCTTGTATTAAAACGTTTTTTTTTTAAAAGAGCTTTAGTGTCACCCTGTGAGTTTAAGTAATACCAGTTGGCAAAACAAGCTGCCTTACTTCCCGCCTTGGACCTAACAGTTATCATTTCATTTAAGACTTGATGTTTTGATGCTCTACAAACTATCAGCAACAATAAGGCCTTGATTGCATTTGTTTCAGCTCTTGTGTGCACATCATTGGAAGCGACATTGAATATGCAGGAACCAAGCAAGAAAATTAACCATCTCCCATTTTGACTTGCACTTTTGACAGCTTTGGAGAGAACAAAGTGATAGTAGCTCTGCAGTCCAACCCGTGGCCTTTGAGCAGGAAGTGAGCCGTGTTTGAAGGTGTATCGTATGCTATCACAGGGATTAAAGAATTACCTTCAGATTAACAAAAGTCCTTAGAGAGATTGGCAGAGAGCTCCACCCAGTCCTACAAAAGATTACAACTCTGACCTACAGGAAGGAGTGGGAGGAATGCATAAGAGAATAAGCAGATGGTTGGTTGGCAAGTTATCACTCAAGAAAACCTAAATGATTGGGTTTGGAAGATAAGTGCCCAAACTACTTGGCATCAAGTTGTTTTGGACATTGTCTGAGAAATGTGTTACTTCCATAAACATGATGCACAAACCAGAGGGTTGGTAGGCATTTTAGTTAGCAGCCTCAAAAATAGCATACAACAGTTCTTTCATTGCAGCCAGACAGAATAATCCCCTTTAGGTGAAAGAAATGGGCTCAGACATACTATTGCACCAAGCAGCTCCGTGGCCAACGGAGATTCTGTACACATACTTTACTCAGATTAGTTACACACACAGAACTTTCTTTAATGGACAGAGCTCAGCAAACAGCATGTAAAAACCTAGAGAATGAATTAATAGCTTGAACTTGTCCGTTTCTTAGTGAGTAGAATGTCTTGATAATCTTCCTTTGGTTAGTGGAGAGTAGCTGTGTTTCTCTGCCATCTCTCCTGATTGTGTCATTCATTCTGTGCAGCATGGTAGTTTTACAGAAACTACACAGGCCACCAACAACCACCAGTCACCGTTATCCTAACAAACCCAGCACCGCCTCCCCCACCCCAAGGAAGTAAACAACCTGTGCAATACCAAAAAGAGGAGCAATTACTAAAGCACGACATGTTGCGCCCTTCAGGAAGGCCGACGGGCCCTCTCGCCTCATGATGCGCCTGAAGAAGACAAAAGACACACAGAAGGCTATTAATGAAAGAAAATAATTATAATTTATTCTAGAATGTCGAGGAGGCTCATGTTTAATTCTAGACTACAGCCTTACCTTGTGCAGTCAAAAATTCCTCTGTATGAGTCCTCCCCTTCACCTTTCTGCAGCGTCTGAAGACGGGTCTTGATTACTGTGTGTGTATTTAAAACAAGGAGACATTGTTAAAGAAATCTATATTTAGCTCATGAAACTTTGCCATTTAGAGCGTATTTTACAGTGATGGCGCCATTTACACCTAATGGCTGTAAACATGAGTAGACCTAGTGTGAAGTCCCAAGGTATTCACCATTGCAGAAACCAAACAAAACATTTGTCCATTTCATGTGTTGCCTACTAACAACCCCAGGTCTAAACTGTTGTTTCATGTGTTTGTTTTTGAAGACGTGAAAATTACCTGACTCTTGCCTTTTAACCTAATTGGTCTCAAAATGCTCTTCTAGCCGTTTCTTACTTGTTACCACTTCTACAGACTTCATTGCTACTGTGTGGCAGCACGGTGGATCAGTTGGTAGAGCTGTTGCCTATTAGTGAGAAGGTTGTCGGATCAAATCCCAGTCAAGAGCCCATACTGGCTGGAGTTTGCATGTTCTCTCCATGCATGCGTGGGTTTAAACGTGCATGTTAGGCTGACTGGTGACTGTAAATTGTTCCTAGGTGAGAGTGAATTTTTTTTTTTTTTTTTTGTCTCTGTGTCCCTGTGATGGACTACGGTAAGTTGCGACCTGTCCAGGGTGTCCCCCGCCTCTCGTACAGTGATAGATGGATAAGGTCACCAGTGAGCCCCGCAATCCAAAAGAGGAAGAAGCAAGTAAAGATAATAGATGGATGGAAGGATGGATCTTGCTACGGTTCTTTTTTTTTTTTTTTTAGATGTTTTTACCATAAAATTCCATATTATTCTAAATCCCCCCCAATATTTTTTAACAATTGTTTTAGTTTAAAGATTTTATATGTTTATTATGTTCCACTATGAATGAAATATGAGTGTATGAGAGCTTCAAAGCATTGCGTTCTGATTTTATTTACATTTTACACAACGTTTAAACGGATCCATTGTAGATTAGTTTTTCTTATGAGCAAAGCTGTTGAGCTTTAGAAGACGGCTATTATCATAGGGGCAGCACGGTGGCACAACTGGCAGAGCTGCTGCCTCTCGGCGAGAAGGTTGCTGGTTCAAATCCCGGTCCAGGGGCCTCTCTGGGTGGAGTTTGCATGTTCTCTCCATGCATGGGTTTTCTCCAGGTACTCCAGTTTCATCCCACAGACCCAAAACATGCATGTTAGGCTGATTGGTAATTGTCTCTAGGTGAGAGTGACTGGTTGTTTGTCTCTCTTTGTCCCTGTGATGGACTGGAGACCTGTCCAGGGTGTACCCCGCCCCCTGCACAACAATTGCTGGACATGGGCACCAGTGACTCCCGTGACCCAAAATGGAAGAAGCAGGTAAAAGATGATGGATGGAAGTTACCATTTTCAAAAGTTGCATTGTATTGTTTTAATGTGCTAACACCAGCAGCAGTAGCCAGTTGTAGCCCTTCCAGTGCAGCCACTCTGTAGTGCAAAACAGAAGGCAGTGTAAAAGTTTAGAAATATTGTTTGCATGAATCTTTTGAGATTGGAGTTGTTTTATGACAGCAGCAATTCATTTTGGTCTTGGCCCACTTGGACTAGCCTTTGACTCAATCTGGTCAGACTTCAACTTTGCTTTTTTTTTATTTACGGGTATGTCATTTGAAGAGCTATCTGCAACAGGTAAGATGTTAACTGTTATCTCTGTCGCTAAAACTCATTTTAAAAGATCAGAACTTACTGTTTTAATGTGGTTACAGGTAGTCCTCGACTTACAAACAGGTTCCGTAGCTACAAACCGTTGGTAACCGGATTTTGCCGTAAGTCGGAACTCATTACACGTGGCGCCGCACCCGTTCGTTAGTCTGGATTTTTTTGCCGTAAGTCGAGGAAATACATGTAAAATGTATGCTAACGCTGCCCCGCACACCCGTTCTTAAGTCCGAGTTGCCGTAAGTCGTGGGCTACCTGTATTTTGAAATCTAGTTCATTATTGACAGCTAATTGTTGAATGTTGTCTTTATTGGACCATGGCCATTTTGGAACTTAATATATATTTACACGTTAAACTCTCACTGCCTTTTTGCAGAGACTGGTGTACAGTTTTATTTTAAGGCATCTCTGTCTCTGCCTTACCATCCAGCGGTGTAACAGCCACAGCTGCCACAGATCCAGCGGAGCAGCCGGCCACGAAGGACTGCCAGAATGGTGCTTGGGCCTGCACATCGGCAGGGCTGCCTGTACTCTCTCGGCCCAGTGCGTTAAGGTTGGCAAACAGAGGGAAGTAGATCATTGAGAAGGGGACATCCCTAAAAAAGGCATACATTTAACAGAATAAGGAATACATGTGAAGGAAAAAGAAGGCAATTAAAAAAAAAAGAAAATGCTGTAATGGGTTAATGGGAAAAAAGTTAAATGGATAATTTAAGGTGAAATAAAGATAAGTCATGAGAGGTTAACCAATTCAATAACAGTGCAACAAGCAGACATAGCTGAAGGACTTTATTGACCTGCGTCAATTAGTAGATTTGTCACAACAAATGCTGTTGGAGTTATGTAATCTGAAATCAGCTCAGTAAGAGTCAAGTTGACTGGAAGAAATCTGAGTGAACCCAGACAATGGTTCAAAGCAGCGTAGCTAAAAGACTGCAGCATAAACTGTAGAAATGGCACATTAGTGCAAAAGGTGACACACAAGTACTTTGATTCTATTGAAAGTTTTGTGGAAAACTTTACTGTTGTGGGCTGTTTGAAACTAAAAGTGAGCTAAATGTTAGTATACCTAAAATTATTTTTGGTTGAATGTGCTTTGTCCACTTGCCATAACTGATTATGACGGATGGGTGTTAGTTTTTAAACACAGCCTTACATACTTTTAATAATAATCATTATATCTCGTTGGTATAGATACATAATAGTTTGTATGTGTTCACCTCATTAAGGTGGCTCCTGCTCCCTTGTAGAGACCAGCCAAGCCACGAGTCTTCAGAAGCTCCACAGTGATGCCAGTAGCTGAGGGCCGCTGAGGACGAGCTGGTTGTGCTACAAATGATGCAGCAGGATCAGGGGCTGCAGCCTGAGCTGGAGTAGGCGTAGGTCTCCGTGCAGCTAACGGGTGAACATAAATCCATTTCCGTTAGAAAACGCATAACCCGGCAGAGTTTTCTTCTAATGTTTACACTGTGCCATAGTGGTCATGTCCGTTTTTGTGTTTAACTCACCAAGCCTTCCTGCATCTTGCAGCTGGATTTTGAGCATCTCCATGGGGGTTGTAACCACCACCTGACAAGTCCCAGCCCCGCATCCAGCCAGAACCTCACCCCACAGGGGCAAATACCTGAGTAGCATCGACAACAGTGAACGAGTGAATGCAACGTAAATAAAGTAGGATCATTTCGAGAATTTATTACACCAAGTGTACAACTTTAAGAAAATTACCCATCTTTAGAGAGCTTTTGTCTAAAGACGTCATTGGCTGCCAGTTTGATTGCTTTTTCTGGCGTGACTAGTGTGAGATTCACCGCTGCACCTGCAGAAGACAGGTGAATGGATGTCAGTGACACTCAACGGTCTCCAGATAAAACACTCAGAGCAGACAGCTTAGTGCTCAGCACTGAGTGCAAATAGCAGCAGATAATGGTCACCACAATAAAATGATCAAGGGAGGGGGGAGCAGCAGAAGAGAGGCCACATTTAGAGCATTGGTTACATGGATGAGAAATGCAAACAATACCTCTGTAGCATCCAAAATACCCCTCTGATCGCACCGTCTTGGCCAGACAGTCAAACCTTTAAAGACGATAAAGAAAAACTGTTTTTATTTGTTGTTGTGATTTCTTTTTGACATAATCGGATGTGAATTCATAATGTTCTTCATCCTAGTATTCACATCTACCATCATCTTGTAGAACTCTACAGACTCGTAGGTAAATTCAAAATCATAATTCCGTATTTATGCTGAGCTGAAAGTCTAGCTTTAACCCAAATCCTGTAAGAAAGAGCAACATTAAGCTACTTTGAAATGCTCTTTTAATTTGCAAAGAGAAGCAATAGTGATAAAATGCCTCACAGTGAAAGGGAGAATTTAGCCCAAGCATTTTCCATGAGTGACTCACAGTGGAAAACCCACAAGCTGCTGAACACAAACAGGATGACCCCACCCAATCAGCTTGTAATACTGATGCTCACCATATGTGCACTGTTTCACAACCTTTTGAAGACACAGGATCTGTCTTTTACTCTGCCGGTTGATTTTTCTTTCAAATAAAATCATGGTCACAAACAGAAGGAGCCTTAATAACAATGTGTTCCGGGTTAATTTAACGACAGCACGAGACTCAAAGTTTCCATAAATCTGCTATACCGTGGTCCACAAATGAGATTCGGAGGGAAGATACAAGATAACCAAAACTACTTCCAGAAAAGTTGCAAAGTTTTTAACTGTTCTGTGTTTTCACTTATAAAAATGGGTTTGAACATCAGTGATTAAAAATCCACAAAAGATTCATTGACCTTCAGGATATGGCCATGTCCTTTTGAACAATGTAGCTTGAGAATATCTTGGGGAAAATGTGCTGGTGAAGATTCTCAGTTTGTTGTTCAGGTCATGGCCCATAAAGAAAAAGGGTTGAAAAACAACTGGATTTCTATTCTGAAGCTGAAGATGCTCGTTTTCCATCCAGGAGGTGTTGTCAGTTCTAAAATGTCTGGAGTTCCAAGCATTATAGAACTGCATGAGGCCTGGTTGTGTACCTACATTCACATGTAGATTAGATTAGAACTACTCGCCCGGCATATTGGAGTCTCATTATTGTTAGCCTGCCTCACGAGAGATGTTTGGTCACCTGCATGAAGGTGTGCATTGGAGTGGAGCTGGCTGGGAGTCAGGCCTAATGCTGCATTGTAAGTTTTTGAAAGTTGAAATCTGACCTCCTCAGTTTAAAATTGTTTTGTTTTTTTTAAATCATTTGACATAAATTGCTTCCTTCACCCCCCTCTCAAACCATCAGTCTTTTCTCTCCAAAATATGGACATTTTGGTCCTCAAACGTGTCCTTTATTATCCTTGAGATGAAGGTGGACTGTTGAGTCATGCACTGAAGAGATAGCTCTCCGGTGTTGAGCGTTGCGTCTGTGGAGAGGTAGGTCTGAACATTCTTCACTGCACCGACCTGCTGACATCACACCGCTCAGTTTGGGTTTGGGAGGACCAGCCTCTCTGTCTGAGGGTCCTGTTGGGTTTGAAATGTACCAGGATGTTGTGTTTGAAGAAAATCCTTCAGAGTTTTTCAGTTGCTCCAGCAACATATGCAATAACAATGTTTTAGCATTAGTTTTTCTTCCTGTTCTGTTCTGCATCATTTTTTTTTTTCTTCTTCTGATTTGACAAAAGCTCAATTAGGATACTTCCAGGTTTGGAGAGCTACTTTGATGTGCTTCTGTTCTTTTTCCATCTCTTCTGTCTTTGTGGGGACATGTTCCATGTTCAACACAACAGGAGTGGTGTAAAAGTTGTAATGACTGAAAGCTCCAGTTTCAGTGGATGGTGAGAGTCAAAACAGAAGGTACTGATCTGTGAGAGTAGGTTAACTTCAGTTTGAGGCTGCCGTCTCTTTCTATCGTCACCAAACATTACAGAAAAGGCAGCTTGCTATTGTTGACATCTTCTCTGGTAAACTTGATGTTGTCCACAGATTTGATAAATGGAGCTTACTTATACTGTATAGCGCTTTCCAGCCCCCATGAGGGGCCCCAAAGCGCTTCACAGTACCAGCCA